>QANX01001034.1:6276-38822 GCA_003254975.1 Ochetophila trinervis | reverse complement strand
AAAACAAGAATAGATTCTATTTAATCAATAATCAAAGTTGTCTTACAAGCTAGTAACCCCCCCTTTATATAGATATTAGGGTTAGGTTAAAAAATTCAATTTAGACCATAAAATATTTAGGAAAGTAATCCTAAGGAAATTAAACTAACCCTAAATAAAAATAATCTGGAAATAGCAATAATTACAAAACTGCCATTATAATCCGAAAATAGCTAAATTGCGAAACTGCCATTGAAATCTGAAAATGGCTAAAATTATGTCGTTTCGTCTTTGCAACTCCCGAGCAGCATTACCACCTTCATTCCTTGCTTGGACATCATGCTTAAATCATCATTATGCCTCATAAAAGTGTTTGGATCATGTGGATACTTGAATCGATATTCATCAATTATTCTCTTCACAAGTCCAAGCATTCCCGCTTTGATCTTCTTAGCTCGAGAACGCGTCACTGGTCCACTTGGCAGCACAATGTCTTCACCACGAACATCCATGCTAGAAGAGTGCTCGATGCCCACATCAAGTGCTGCAAAGTGGATGTTCGTGGTGAAGACATTGTGCTGCCAAGTGGACCAGTGACGCGTTCTCGAGCTAAGAAGATCAAAGCGAGAATGCTTGGACTTGTGAAGAGAATAATTGATGAAGATCGATTCATGTATCCACATGATCCAAACACTTTTATGAGGCATAATGATGATTTAAGCATGATGTCCAAGCAAGGAATGAAGGTGGTAATGCTGCTCGGGAGTTGCAAAGATGAAACGACATAATTTTAGCCATTTTCGGATTTCAATGGCAGTTTCGTAATTTAGCTATTTTCAGATTATAATGGCAGTTTCGTAATTATTGCTATTTCCAGATTATAATGACAGTTTTGTAATTATTTCTATTTTCGGATTATTTTTATTTAGGATTAGTTTTTAGCCTTAGGATTACTTTCCTAATTACTTTATGGTCTAGATTGATTCTTAACCTAACCCTAATATCTATATAAAGGGGGGGTTACTAGCTTGTAAGAAAACTTTGATTATTGATTAAATAGAATTTATTCTTGTTTTCAACAAGACTTGTGTGTTCCAAGTGAAGATAATTCTTCTTCTACTTGTTGCATTTGGGAATTGATCTTCTTATCAAAGGTATTTACTTTGTGGCGAATTTCAATTTCATTCTTTGCCTTCTAATTAGTGTTGCTAAATACAATTGTTATCTAGAGGTGCTATAGGGCGGGTTTTTACCTAGGGTTTGCTCCATATCATCTTGTGTGTTGGGATTATAGTTTCTTTAAGCTTGGGGTTCCGCATCAACGCATCTGAGTAGAGAGTGCAATTTATTTTCTAAATATTTTTGGATTATGTACTATTATGATTGAATTTCATTATATTGGTTCTGATTGGATCCTTTTGTGCATTTTAATTATGCTTATTAAATATTTGATATATATGAATTTAAATGGTTGCTAAATCTTGTATTTGTGGTTTTAGTGGAACTTACATTTGTTTGGAATAAATATGAAATTTGTGTTTCAAAAGGTTATTTGGTGATTTATGAAATTTTTGGGCCTTTTTCATAATTTTTAGAATTTTGGGAGAAAATGGTAATTTCAAAAAAAAAAGATATGGCTTTTGAGAAATTAAAGAAGTTTTGGGACAATTTATGACTGCATAAAAATTTGAAAATTTTTTTGAATTTTCCCAAAATATGAGATTTTGGAAAAATTTTGAATTTATTATGATTTTAAAATAAAAGGATTTGAAAAAATGATAAAATCCAATAAGTGTGATCTCGGATATGATTATAAAGAGTACCACACAATATTGATATATTGATTGATATAGGTATGATATCATGCACGCTGTTATGATATTACACCATGCTCTATAGAGGAAACGTGTCAAGCGAGGGATGATGGCAATCCTACAATGACGTATATGGGATGCTGGTTCGCCGTGATGAGTTGTACCCTTCCTCCCCTTGCCTATGACATTGTTAGGATGCTAAGGGTCACATATTCCAATGCTAGAGTGTGGTACCAGTCTTATATATGATTGTTGATTTCTGGTTTTTAAATTGGTTTGAATTTACGAGTTGTGGCCCGTCTATTCAATTTTAAGGGTTATGGCCCATTGGATTGGAATTTTATGAGAAATTTTTCAACAAAATGAATTAAATATTTTGTGGAATTTCAATTACGAGTATAGTTATTGATCTGCAATTTGAAGTGATTGTGTTAGATTACATTTTCGCCCCTAAATTGTGTTTCATTGATTTAATAATTTTTGAGAAAAATCTAAGGGTTTGTGAAAATATTTTCAAAACAGGAATTCAAAGAGCGACATGAGGTTTTGATCAAAAATATTTTATATTATTGGATATAGGAGCACTCGCTAAAATATTCGTATCTCGCATTTTGTATTTTTAACCTCATTCCTCTAGGTCCTAGCTGCAGGTCCTCGTGAGATGCCATTGGCATTGCATTCGTACTTGACTTCCGCTGCTGTTTTCTTGATTATGTAATAGACTCCCAACATGTGAAATAAAATTTTTAAAAACATCAAGTCTTTACTAAACATATGTGCATGTTTAACTTGTTAGAATTTGTCTCCAAGCTGAAATAGGCTTGCTTCCTTTCGATTTCAACCCTCATAAATATTTTAGTAAAGTAAATACTTTCTAAACATCGTAATGGAATACCAAAACTATCTGACGTGTGAAATTGAATCTTGCATACTAAAAGCCTTTTCAAAACTAATATGCATTCATAACTAGTAAAATCTAGTCTCTAAGATGAAATGGGCTTGTTTCCTTTTAATTTCAACCGCATAAGTATTTAGCACAAAAGAAATACTTTCAAAATGTTGTAACAAAAACCATCCAATGTGTGAAATCGAATTTGAAACTTATATGCAAGCTGAACTACTTAGAACTCGTCTCCAATCTGAAATAAGATTGTCTCCATTTTTTTTCAACCCCAAAAGTATTTTAATTTAATATAAAAACTTTTCAAACGTTTTAATGGAGTAGCAAAATCTATCCCACATGTAAACTTCAATTTCTACTTGTTGTTATTCCATTACAATAATTTGAAAGTATTTAAAATTCAACTTCACATGTCATATAGTTTTTATTATACCATTACAATGTTTTGAAATTATTAGGGTTGAGATAATAACAAAGCAAGCCTATTTTAGCTTAGAGATGAATTTTGATCAGTCAACCAAGCATATAAGTTTGGAAGAGGCTTGGTGTATTTAAAATTTGATTTCATAATTCAAATAGTTTTTGTTATTCCATAACGACATTTAGAAAGTAAATAGTTTGTGATAAATACTTATGGAGTTGAAATCAAAAGGAAATAACCCTACTTCAACTTAAAGATGAGTTTTGATGAGTTCACCATGCAGATAAGTTATGAAATGATTTTTAGTATTTAAAATTCAATTTCACACATTAGATAGTTTTTGTTATTCCATTACAATATTTGGAAAGTATTTATTTTGTACTAAAATACTTATGGGGTTGAAATCAAAAGGAAACAAGCTTATTTGAGCTTGGAGACAAGTTTTGACAAGCTCATGTACATAACTTTTGAAAAGTGTTGAATTATTTAAAATTCAATTTCACACATGAGATAGTTTTGTTATTCCATTAAAAAGTTTAGAAACTATTTATTTTCACATAAAATGCTTATGGGGTTGAAATAAACAAAAAGAATGAGCTTTTGAACGCATATAACTTTTGAATAAGCTTGAAGCATTTAAAATTTGATTTGACACGTCAGATCATTTTTTTTAATTCCAAAACAATGTTTAGAAAATATTTATTTCAAAGAAAAATCCTTATGGGGTTGAAATCAAAAGGAAACAAAGCCTGTTTCAGATTGAAGATGAGTTATGACTAATTCAACATGCATATAAGTTTTGAAAAGCCATTAAGTATTAAAAATTTGATTTCATAAGTCGAATAATTTTTTTATTCCAATACAATGTTCAGAAAATATTTATTTTTACAGAAATACTTATCGGAAAGAATTCAAAAGGAAACAAAAACATATTTTAGCTCAGAGACCAGTTCTAACTAGTCCATCATGCATATAAGTTTTGGAAAGTCTTTTAGAATTTAAAAATCAATTTCACATGTTATAAAGTTTTTTTATTCTATTACAATGTTTAGAAAGTTTTTTACAATGAATGAAAAAACTTATGGGGTTTAAACAAATGGAAACAAGCCTATTTTAGCTTGGAGACAAGTTCTGACCAGTTCAGCCTGTAGATAAGTTTTGAAAATGCTTTTAGTATTTAAAATTCAATCTCAAATAGAAGGTATGTTTAGAAAGTATTTATTTTGTAGTAAAATACCTATGGGGTTGAAATCGAAAGAAAACAAGCCTTATTTCGCTTGTAGACCAATTATGCATGCAGATAAGTTTTGAAAAGTCTTCAAATATTAAAGTTTTAATTTCACATGTAAAATAGTTTTTTCTAATCCATTTAAACGTTTATAAACTATTTATGTTAAAAAAAATGCTTATGGGGTTGCAATCAAAATGGAACATGCCTATTTTAGCTCGGAAACAAGTTTTGACCAGTTCAACATGTAGATAAGTTTTGTAAGGCTTGAAGTATTTAAAATTCAATTTCAATCTTCAAATAGTTTTGTTATTCCATAATAATGTTTAGAAAGTATTTAGTTTGTACAAAATTACTTATGAGGTTGGAATTAAAAGGAAACAAGCCTATTTCAGCTTGGATAAGAGTTTTGATGAGTTCAGACATAGATAACTTTTGAAAATTTGTGAAGTACTTAAAATTTGATTTCATACTTCTGATAGTTTTCGTTATTCCATTACAATGTTTTGAAAGTATTTAAATTGTTATAAAATACTTATGGGATTGAAATCAAAAGGAAACAAGCCTATTCCAGCTTGAAAATGAGCTTTTACAAGTTCAGCATATAGATAAGTTATATGACAGGACCCAACCCTACTGGATCCTGCCTGCGTGACTTAATGTTTCAATTAAGTCACAAGCAGTCGTTAAAGTCCGATAAATCACTTTTTCAATCGAAAAAGAACCAACAGACCGAAAGGTTTTCTCTACCACCGAAAATTTTATTAGAAATTTCGGCAGCATTTCGGCTGTTTTCTAACACTTCCAAAAAGCAATATAGTCCACAACCTACAAGGAAAAGCGTTCCTAAACAGTATTCATTCTACCAGCACACATTCCCACAGTAATCACATCTCAGAGGATGACTCAGCCCTCAAATAAAAATACATTAACTGTATAAATCTCTGTAGCTGGACTCAGTCTAAATAAACCGAGCTGCCTACATACCCTATTTAAATAGGGATCAAGCTACATGTAGTTCTTTAAACATAAAACCACCAAATTATGCCACTGTCAATCACCTCAGTAAAAAAATTGATTTCACCTTTCTCACTTATCATTTAACCACTTTTAAATCTCATTAAAGCCTTTCAAACAATTTAACAAAAAATATAACCATAGCTTGGCGGCACAATTCCTCGCCCAAGCAAGTTTCAATCACAAAATTTTATCATACATTTATTTCAGAGAATGATAACACAATTTGTAATATCCACATATCACTATATAAATTTCACACATTATTCATCAATGAATCAAATATAATTATTCACCAACCAAAATTTACCATTATTTCCATACAACCAAACCCGTACACATAATCAGTTCCACGCAACCGACTCCACATAGTGATTACCACATAATTCGATTAGCTTACATACGTATTTTATATCACAAACAATTCTCACTCATAGCCATTAATTACTTAGTATAATTTGCGTTCATTATCAATATTCATGAAACTCGGTTACACTCTCACATCCTACATTATAATTCTGGTATATCAATGCGTTCCACCGCAACCACCAAAACACAATTGTACACATATTTCTATCACGATTGTCTACAATTCCCATTTAACAATTGTTAACAACACCGCTCACAACCGAATAAATTCCGATATTTATCTATAATATGCAAATTATATATCGAAACGAAGCTCATGAAATTTAGAACGCAACCGTGAACTTACCTCGTCCATCCGCCGCCGGTGGTGGCCGGAACACGGCCAGAAAGTGGCGGCCGAGCACTCCTAATTCGCACCGCTTACACGAGCAGGATTTAGGACTAACGGATATCGGAATCGGACTCAGGGGGTCCAAAAGAGGGGGAAAAAACCGGTTTCGCCGCCGGAAACCGCCGGGATCCGGCGACCGGATGAGAGTTGGCCCCGCCGGATTCTTCATCGATTCCGGCGATCCATGGCGTTTCACGGCCAGCAACTGGTGGAGAAAGGTGGAGGAGGACCCGGTGAACCTTTCCCGAGCAGTGGGTCAGCCTGACCCCGCCGGAATCCGGCGATTGCACAAAAGGGGCTGACCGGGTTTTACCAATTTTCCAGCGATCTGGGCTTTACCACGGCGAGACACCAGTACCATTGAGGAGAGAGGACTACCGGCTCCACAACCCAAGTAATTTCTGACCCGATCTGGCCGGAAAACAGTCGTTGCCGGTGAAAGAGGTGCGACGGTCGGCTGCGCGGGAGGAGCCAGGGAGGGTGGCTACGTGCGTGCGTGTCTTCCAGACCCTTCTGGATATTTACAAATAAAGGCAGGGGCAAAATAGTAATTTTTACCCTGCCACAGCAAATTACCAAAATACCCTTCACGTTATTTCAGCCATAACTTCTCAGTCTTAACTCGGAATTTAGCGTACTACTAGTCTACGAACTCATATCGACTAGCTCTACGCAATGGTACCTTAGTCAAAGCCAACACATACCCACACAAAAAGTCACCCCGAGCCTCTCATGGTCAAACTTGAAATTTTACTATATTTTCTTGGTACGGGGTGTTACATTATAAAAGGTTTTTAGCATTTAAAATTCAATTTCACATGTCTGTTTTTTTTTTTTTATTATTCCAAAGCAATGTTTAGAAAATATTTATTTTGAAGAAAAATCTTGGTGGGTTGAAATCAAAAGGAAACAAAGCATGTTTTAGATTGGAGACGAGTTATGACCAATTCAACATGCAGATAAGTTTTGAAAATCCATGAAGTATTAAAAATTTGATTTCACACGAAGAATAATTTTTTTATTCCAATACAATGTTGATAAAGTATATTTCAGCTCGGAGACGAATTTTGACAAGTTCATCATGCATATAAGTTTTGGAATGTCTTTTAGAATTTAAAAATCAATTTCACATGTCATATAGTTTTTGTTATTCTCTTACAATGTTTAGAAAAAAATTATATTGAATGAAAATACTTATAATGTTGAAAACAAATGGAAACAAGCCTATTTCAGCTTGGAGACAAGTTCTTACCAGTTCCGCTTGTAGATAAGTTTTAAAAAGGCTTTTAGTATAATTCAAGTTTTTATTTTATACTAAAATGCTTATGGGATTGAAATAAAAAAGAAACATGCCTATTTGAGCTTGTAGACCAGTTTTGACCAGTTCTGCATGCAACTAAGTTTGTAAAAGTCTTCAAATATAAAATTTTTGATTCACACATAGGATTTTTTTTTTATTCCATTACAATATTTAGAAACTGTTTATTTTCAACAAAAATTCTTATGGGGTTGAAATCAAAATGAAACATGCTTAATTAAGCTTGGAGATGAGTTTTGACCAGTTTAGCACATTAATAAGTTTTTTAAAGGGTTGAAGTAATTAAAATTCAATTTCAAACTTTGGATAGTTTTTCTTATTCCATGACAATGTTTAGGCAGTATTTAGTTTGTACAAAAATACTATGGGATTAAAATCAAAAGGGAACAAGCCTATTTCATATTGGAGATGATCTTTGACGAGTTCAGCATGCTAATAAGTTCTAAAAAGTCTTGAAGTATTTAAAATTTGATTTCATACTTCTAATAGTTTTTTTATTCCATGACAATATTATTAAACAAAATGCTTATAGGGTTGAAATCAAAATAAAACAAGCCTATTTCAGCTCAGAAATTCAGCATGTGGTTGAGTTTTGAAAAAGCTTTTAGTATTTGAAATTTGATTTCAGATGTCGGATAATTTTTGTTATTCCATCAAAATGTTTAGAAAGCATTGATTTCAAAAAGAGAAAATGCATATTTCATCTTCAAGACAAATTCTGACAAGTTTAGCAAGCATATAAATTTTGCAAAGGCTTCAAATGTTTAAAATTTGAAACTAAAATGCTTATGGGGCTAAAATCAAAAGGAAACAAGTCTATTTCAACTTGGGGACAAGTTTTGACAAATTGAGCATGCAAATGAGTTTTAAAAAGGCTTATAGTAATTAAAATTTGATTTCAGCTACTGGATAGTTATTGTTATTTCATCAAACTGTTTCATTTTGTCATCTTCTTGAATAGTTTCTACTTGCATGTAAGTTTTGATTGAGGTTTGTAAAAGTCACCATTGAAGCTTGTTTGAAGCTTTCTCTCTCTAAGATCTTCCATTTTGGTAAGAAATCTCTCTCTCCTATCTTGTATAATTGCTGTTGGAGTTGTTTTGCGAGATTAAATTAGTGGATTTATAGTTTGTTTTTTTATGGTGATAATGGGGGATGAACCCATGGGTTTGGTACATGTGGGGATGAATTTTTGTTGAGTTTAGTGATGTATTTTTGTTGTTGGACTGTTGTTTAGTTTCTGAAAATGTGTTTTGGAGATATAATTATGATATTAGATTTTATTATCATGGTTTGTGAAGTGGGAACAAAATCAACTATGTGGAGGAATTTTGGAATATTTTTAGAAGAATTTTTAGTTAATATTCTTGCCAAATTTGCTTTCAATTCATACTTTAGGACTTGTTTTTGAAACTCCTAAGTTTCGGGTGTGACTATTTCTACTTGGACAAAAAATAATTTTGGAATTTTTTTATTGTTGTTTAAAGTTTGTTTTATACCTGTGTAGTTGGAGGGATTTAAAGTTGTTGTTATTGTTTATTTTGGAATTTTAAAGCTAGCTTAATTTTAATCAAAATTTTTTTTAATAATTATGGAAGTGGTGATTGTGGGAGGTAGAGTGTAGAATCTTGCTTTGTTCTTTTAGTTACAGTCAAAACTTGATATAAATTGGTGAAGTGATTATTTTAGAATTGGTTAATTGTGGTCTCTTGCTTGGTAGTCTCAAGTTTGAAGGGTTGTTGCAAGCTTTATCTAAGCTTTGATCGTATTTGGTGTATAAGCCTTTTATTTTGAAGCTTAGCTTGACATTATTATTTTAGATTTATTATTGAAAGAGTTTAATATTATTTGAAAAGATGAATTTAATTTAGAACCATCTATGCTTGTTAGCATATTTTTACTCCAAGAGAGCTAAGAAAATCCTCTTACTTATATGATAAAAATATGCATTTGAACTTTTAATAATTTTGATCTTATTTATAACTCAATGATGCAGAACTCCAAGATTAAAGAATCTGAAACCCCAAAACACACAAGAAGTATTGTAATAATAATTGGAAACAAGAACCCACCCTACCAAACTCTTAGATAACTTGTATCTAAAAATGTGGATTAGAATGCTAGGGAAAGAGAAGAATAATCGCCACAAAGTATTTCTACTTTGATAAGAGAATTCAACTCCTAATGCAACAAGAAGAAGAAATTGATTCCTCACCTTGCAAGAACACTCCTGGGAGCAATAAGAAAATTAATTCTTTAAATTGATTAAAAACGAAAATTTGTAATGTTGTGTTACATAGGAATTGATCTCCCTTTATATAAGGATTAGGGTTAGATCAAGAATCAATCTAAACTATTAAATATTAAGAAAGTAATCATAAGGCTGAAAACTAACCCTAAAAACGAAAATAGCAAATATTACAAAACTGCCATTATAATCCATAAATAGCTAAATTACAAAACTGCCATTATAATCCAAATATAGTTAAAATTATGAAACTGCCATTATAAGAGGCTTATTTTTAAAATGACGTTGTTTCGTCTCCTCAACTCCCAAGCGTCATTACCACTTTCAACCCTTGCTTGGACAACATGCTTAAATCATCATTAGGCTTCGGAAAAGTGTTCAAATCATTTGGAAACTTGAATCGATCTTCATCCATAATTTTTTTTCACAAATCCAAGCGCTAGAATATGACTCTATAATGCCTGCATCACTCAAATATTATAGATAGTTTTCTTTACTATGACATAAATTGCTGATCATGGAATTCCTCGTTGGTAGATTTATTTTTATATAGTGAGCATGATCATGAAATTAAAATTAATTTTTATGGCATCATTAATTTATTTATCTTCTCCTCTGATATGATGATAATGAGATTATGATATGAAATGACAACTATAGATTATGAGTATAAGGTGATGAATATGAGATGATTTTGTGAGTGAGATTTTTGTATTCACTGTATTTTTTAGATAATATTTGAACTAGATTATGAACTTCCAAATATATGCCATTTTCTAATTAATTCAGATTATAATTATACTCATATTTTGTTGAATATTAATATTCGAAATATCTAGAAATCTATTATTCATGATTTTACTACCATCACTTGCCGATGTAAAGGATTCACATGTGAGATTTTTCTATGCATGTGGTATTATATATTTTATTATTACATATAGCATCTTAGGAATTTTACCATAACTTGTGATATTGTGATACTTGATTATGAATGTGACTAGATATGATGGATGAGTCTGCACATAACTGTGGCCTTCACTTAGACATGGAGACTATTTGGTCAAGTGTGGCATAGGCATGGAGATTACTCAACCTTGTGTTTAATTATGCATGGTCTGGAGCTTGCTCGACCAATGCGGTAATGGTACAGACTTGGAGATTACTCAACTCTATATTTAATTATGCATGGTCTGGAGCTTACTCGACCAATGCAATGATGGTACAGGTTTGAAAACTACTCAGCCCTATTTATTGTTAATGATGGCCCCACTTAGACCTGCAAACTACTCGGTTAGGTATGTGACATGGGTTTGGAGATTACTCAACTTTTTGGCTTAGAGACTACTCAGCCAGTTTGGTCTAGAAACTATTCGACGAAATATCATGATTAAGATTAAGGATAATGATTATTATATGCTTTGGTTGAGCAATGTGTGATTTCGCTGAGTATACAACCAATTATTTACATTTTCTGGAAATAAGTTCTAAATACCATGTAATATTTTTTATGAGTTTTGTTAACTTACCTACTCGTTGTCAATAGTTGTGTTCTCACATACGCCTGTGGCTTGTTTTTAACTTAGTAAGCTTACGTGCCCTACTTGTATCGATTTGTTCTTTACTAGTGCTAGTGGCTTAATAATGGTTTTCCAAATACTTTTAAATGGTTTGAATTTGAATTTACTATTTTGGTACCTATATATAAATTTTAAATAAACTACGATTGATTTGATTCTGCAAAGGATACGTAGACAATCTAGTCCAATGCTAGGTGCAGTCAAATAATAAGTACATTTTTATATTGTTAAAAAACTTTAGATCTCAAGTTGTAATTTTTGTATTATTGAGTAATTATGTTTCTTAAATTTGAGAAATGCTAAATTTGTGTTATGGAACTTTTAATGAGAATTTGAACTTTAAGTTATTATGTTTTTAACATGGTTGGATGTATCGTTACTTGATGTGCTATTTTTGTGGATTTTATAAATTTTTAATAACTTAATAAGAGATATTAAATCATGCAAGCATAACATTTTTTGATAGGATCCTGTCACTTTGTTTGTGAGACATTATTAATTTATTAACTATTAATAAACTAACACATCATTAAATACTAAAAATTTAGTTTATAAATTTAATAGCTATAATATTGCTCGTTTTTTAAATGGGATATGCTCATAATGAAATTATATTTTGATCAATATAAATTTGATCACAATGTGAAATTTTAAAGGCAAAGTGTACTAACAAACCGAGAAGGTAAAGTGCAAAAATATAAAAATTTAAAAATTATGGAAGACATTAGTTTGTAAAACTTAAATAAATAGCAATACTACTAAAATTGTCAAATTTGTTTACTGATCTTAAATACCAAATGGTCTGACTGATATAGAATAATCCTCAATTGTATAGTCCTTGATTAAGGTTCATATTTGTGTTATAATATATATATATATATATATATATTCAATGTAATTATATTTATCATGTGTAAATGTAGTTGTTGTTATTCTCTGTATAAATTTTTACCAAAAAAAAATATTCTCTGTATAAATAGTTTTGCTCTTGATAAATACAATTGATATTTTTTTATATAATTCAATATAGCATTAGAGTTTAAAATTTTAAATATATATGTTCAAATTACACTCTATAAGTCTCTTCGGAAACATCCGATAAAATTTGAACGATACATTAAAGTTACACCATATAAATTTTACAGTTAATTTATGTTTTATATTTTTTTAATTTATATTAATTTGTCAAACTAATAGCAAACATAGTTGAAGGTTTAAATTGAGCACTGTGGTCCAGACCGAACTTGATCAACACACTACCACAAGGTTATGCGCATGTGTACTAATAAAGTTGGTTATTACAGTGGGTAATCTGATCCCACGTGTCGACAGATCTTGCAGATGAAAGAGCTTAGCAAGGACGGTTGGGGGTCCTACAAGTCTTCCACATTATCCACCAAAAAAGGAAACAAAAACGTTCTCAGCCGTTGGATCAGTGGCTCAGCCTAAGACGTCAATCATCAAGGCGTAAATCCAAATCAGCTTTTTTAGATCAAAATTTAACGAACGCTTGGTTCGAAATAACACGATGAGTGGACAGAAATGACACTCACGTAGCATCGCAAATCTGTGGTGGGACCCGGCACCCTGTTTGGTCTCGCGATTTTTTTAATTCCTCGGCGGCTGTCCTCACTTATTCGCTAATATATATATATATATATATATATATATTTTTTTTTTTTAACTATCTACGTCATAGTAATAAAAAAAAAAAAAAAAAAAAGTGTTTACGCCATAAAAAAAGCATCTATTAAATATAGTAATTTTTTTTTATAATTTGAAACAAAAATATATTAAATATTATTCATTAAATTAGGAGATTAAAAATGAAAAAAACAATCTTTAAAAGAAGGGAATTTTTTTTTTTTCTTTTGGATATTGAAAATAGGAGGATTCAAAGAATTTAACACTGAGAAAAAATTGTTAAAAAAAAAAAAACCAATAACCCAATCTACTTTAATTTTTTATAGAAAAACAAATTAATAAGTTTTTATATGAATAAATTAAAACATATGATAATATTTAAATTTACACGGGGACTTTGCTTTTCAAAGGTGTTAGGTAATGTTTTAGTCACATGCCACTAAAGTAATATTAACACAAATAGCGTTTAGCATTATAAAAATCAATATAAAAACAGTGCAGTATAATCAAACTGAAATTTTACCCAAACTATTTTTTTTTTTCTATCCAGCTATTTAAGATTTTTTTTTTGGTGAATCTATTTAAGATTATATATGTATATATAAAAAGAGTTAGTTTTATCTCAAAATATTTGATAAAATTGTTCTGTTAAATACTACATTCATAGTGTGGATCTAAGACATAAAATGCGAGAAAAAGAAAATATTTATGTGACGAAAAACTAATTCGGACCGAAAATTATTGTGTCGCCTTTATTGTAACAAAACGATGACACACCTACGTAGCAAAATTATTTCATCAATGACGCCAAATACATTCAGCGACTAGCAAAAAATCTATATACAAAATACATTCAACAATATATATTTTGCATCTGTCGTAAAAACTCTGCGCGCCAAAAATAATTCGCGATATAATAAGGTAACGGGTCGCTAAAGAATAAAGTGTCAAATCTAATTAGCGACACCAAACAAAATTGTGTCGCTAATTTAGGCACGACTAAAAACATCCTAATTAGCAACATAGAAGATTTATTTCGCTAATTTAAGAGCAATAGAGATGCATGTGTTGCTAATAACTCTAAATTAGCGACAAAGTTTGCTATGTGTTGCTAATAACTCTAAATTAGCGACAAAGTTTGCTATGTGTTGCTAATTTGGGGACAAATAGCAACTCATGCCTTCATAATTAATTTACACCTATTAAAAATTAATTCACACTTACCACAAATTAATTCACAACTACCAAAAAATCAAATCACACTACCATTTTCTATCTATAAATATGTATATTCTCTATTTCACAATCTACTTTTCATTTGCAATTCTCTTTTACATCCTTCTTGCCCTCTATTTTGAAAGAGTAGCAACTATTATTCAACTGATATTCTTTCAAAATAGAATTGAATGATGAAATGTTCTTGATCATTACGCTTTTTAATTTGATCGACCCAATACGAAATGTTGACATATGTGCCTCAAGTAGTTCACCTGCCTAAAGATCAAATATTTCATTTTTAGTATAATAGATGCAGGTCGAAATTATTATTGATGAAAATCAAAGTCACTCTCACTATCAACATTAGTTTTATTTCTACTTACTGGTTCATGTATGGGGCTGCTTAATGGATCATGGATGGGCTGGTTACTGGCTCATGGATGGAGCTGGTAACTGGATCTTGGATGGGGCTTGTAACTGGCTCGTGTATTGGGCTAGATAATGGTTCTTGGATAAGACTTGAGCTGGATATTGGCTCTTGGATGGGGCTTGGGCTGAATACTTGCTCATATTCCTCATTGATGGGGATTGGGCTGGATATCGGCTGTTGGATGGGCCTGGTAACTGGTTCATGGATTGGGCTAGATATTGGCTGCAAATTCAGGATATTTAACTCGGAATATGGCCTTATAAATGGTTGATAAGAGATTTGGGTAAGCAATGAGGGTTGGGAGTCAAGGTCCGACTCATATTCCTCTTGGTTTTGGTGTTCTTGTGGTTGGGCTTAAGCTGGAGTAGTCCCTGGTTCTGGTGGAAGATAAGCTAGGCACATTGGAGGGTCAATCTTTGTAAAAAACACTTTAGCCCTATTATTTTTATGGAGATTTCTGCTCATTTCCATAACATCATCGTCACCAAATACATACATCAAACCATCATCATCACTCATAGGCTTACCAGGTACTCTATAAAAACACATTGTATTACCCCTATACCCTAACTGATTTGCTAAACCTTTCAAAGAATAAAAACCTGTTCTATTTGGGTTGTAGCTATCAACATAACCTACCCCACCACCAACATTGATACGGGCATCATAATGCCATATTCTACCATTGGAACCAAAGATGATGATGCGGGCATCATAGAGCCATATTATACCATTGGAGCAAAAGATGATGATTTAAGCATGATGTCTAAGCAAAGAATGAAGGTGGTAATGTTGTTCGGGAGTTGCAAAGTAGGACGAATCTTTTTGAAGGGGAAGGGAATGATACGGGCATCATAGAGCCATATTATACCATTGGAGCAAAAGATGATGATTTAAGCATGATGTCCAAGCAAAGAATGAAGGTGGTAATGCTGTTCGGGAGTTGCAAAGGCGAAACGAAGTAATTTTAGCTATTTTCGGATTACAATGGCACTTTCGTAATTTAGCTATTTTCAGATTATAATGGCAGTTTCGTAATTATTGCTATTTCCAAATTATAATGGCAGTTTTGTATTTATTTCTATTTTCGGATTATATTTATTTAGGGTTAGTTTTTAGCCTTAGGATTACTTTCCTAATTATTTTATATTCTAGATTGATTCCTAACCTAACCCTAATATCTATATAAAGGGGAGGTTACTAGCTTGTTAAAAACAACTTTGATTATTGATTATATAGAATCTATTCTTGTTTTCAACAAGACTTGTGTGTTCCAAGTGAGGATAGTTCTTCTTCTACTTGTTGCATTTGGGAATTGATCTTCTTATCAAAGGTATTTACTTTGTGGCGAATTTCAATTTCATTCTTTGCCTTCTAATTAGTGTTGCTAGATACAATTGTTATCTAGAGGTGCTATAGGGCGGGTTTTTACCTAGGGTTTGTTCCATATCATCTTGTGTGTTGGGATTACAGTTTCTTTAAGCTTGGGGTTCCGCATCAATTGTACTATAAAAATCCAATGCGCATATATATTGTACTTAATCGATCTCAGATAAATTTTTTGACGGATTAGAAATTACATCAATCAAATATGTTGCCCACTCCTTTATAAATTCGTCCACATAGTCTTGTACCCAAACAATATTGTGGAACTGTTTAAGAAAAATAAAATATTTTGTGCATTACATATATTTAAGGTAAGATAATATAGTTATAAATCGAAATATAACTAATAATAATAAATTAAACTTACCAAGTTATTAAAGGCTTTTGGTGATAAATCTCCATTCAAATTTATAATTTCCCTCAACATCATGCATACATAGTATGGCCATTCCGTGCAATCTGGTTGCGTTGGAGTCTACAATTGTATTTGAACAAAATATTAAAGTACATTAAAATGAAAATTTTAAATTGGAAGAAAAAATAAAATGCAGTATTTTGACATTTATTACAATTGTGTTTGGCCAAATCAAAATTTTCCTCTTGGATCTTCTAACATTTGGTCCATTCCACAATATAAAAGCTCTTTCCATATAAAATTAAAATAAATAAAAACATTTAATATAATTAATAAATGAAAAAATAATAATTGGTATTATTTACCTATTAATCATTTGTTCAAAATCCGTATGGGTATGCGATCTGATGGAGTAGAAAAACCAAATTATTTTCTACTTTACTTTCAAAGTGGGTGTGTGAAATCAAATAATACACTTAATATCATGAAATTGAATAAATCCACATTAAATAGAGATTGTAAAGTATGAACTACCATATGCTTTACATAATTAATTGCTCTCCACTAATGTAGATCAATGCATTACCTTGAATCATTAGGACTCTATAAGCTTGTATTGTAAAGGCTAAAGGGTAATGGTTAGAAGAAAGAAAATGATAGGACAATAAATTTCAAAAAAAAAGAAAACTTATGAATAATATGCTTATGAAACTTTTTGATTTCCCCTCACAAATATACTTTTCTTCTTCCCTTCCTTTAAACTCTGCAAAACTTTTTCTTTTCTTTTTCACAACACTTTTTTTTTTCTTTCACAACTCCTTTTTCACTTTTTCTTTTTTTTTTCCTTTTCTTCTAACCCCTAGATTGTTCTTTTTCATACTTGACTCAAACTTCTTTTTCCAAATCAAAGATAGTAGCCAAATTTCACCATCATCAACCACCTCCAAATTATTTTCTACTTTACTCCACCAAATAAAAATTTATAAGCATGTATCCATTTCAACATAAGCTCTACCCTATACACATTATTAAAAAGAGCTTATGTTGAAATGGATACATGGTTATAAATTTTTATTTGGTGGTGGTTGATGATGGTGAAATTTGGCTACTATCTTTGATTTGGAAAAAGAAGTTTGAGTCAAGTATGAAAAAGAACAATCTAGGGGTTAGAAGAAAAGGAAAAAAAAAAGAAAAAGTGAAAAAGGAGTTGTGAAAGAAAAAAAAAGTGTTGTGAAAAAGAAAAGAAAAAGTTTTGCAGAGTTTAAAGGAAGGGAAGAAGAAAAGTATATTTGTGAGGGGAAATCAAAAAGTTTCATAAGCATATTATTCATAAGTTTTCTTTTTTTTTGAAATTTATTGTCCTATCATTTTCTTTCTTCTAACCATTACCCTTTAGCCTTTACAATACAAGCTTATAGAGTCCTAATGATTCAAGGTAATGCATTGATCTACATTAGTGGAGAGCAATTAATTATGTAAAGCATATGGTGGTTCATACTTTACAATCTCTATTTAATGTGGATTTATTCAATTTCATGATATTGAGTGTATTATTTGATTTCACACACCCACTTTGAAAGTAATAATTATGTTGAATAGAAGATAAGGTATTGAGTTGCATGATTACTTGAAATTACTTTAGAATTGATATGATTGAGCAATCTTTGAGGCATCTCATCAAGGTATTTTGTTATTTTATAGGAATGATGTTTTTAGTTCTTTCTTTCTTTCTTTGCTAATGACTAGCAAAGTTCAATTTAGGAGTATTTAATAGGCATAAAAAGTTAATGCTTTTATGCCATATTTTATATTGGATTTAGTTAGTTTAGAGTTAATTGTTAATGAAATGTACTAAATTATTGCATTTTTCTAGTTTTAGGGAAAGAAGAGCAAATGTTGAAATTTACTGTATTTATGCGTAATTTTTACTGACAAAATCATATCTGAAGCTACACATAGAGATTTTGTGCGATTCCTGTTGAAAATGACTCCTGATTCATTAAGCTTCAATTCTATAAAGTTCCATGGAAATTGGACTAGCCAATCAATACTAGCTTGATTTAGAAGATCAACATTTTCAACAATTTCGGCAGACTTACATTACCTTAGGGAAATAGGAATTTGAGTACTTTCCCGGTGTCTATATTCTTGGAAAGATAAGACATAGATTTAACTTTTACAACTAGAATCAGTGAATTATGAGTTCATTTGGCCATTCAAACTGTACTTGGAATATGCTAACAAACATTGAAAATATAAATGGAAAGTGTCTTTGCTTACTAGGATGACACCTATGCATGGACTGCCACATCATCTCATTTTAGCCAGGTGTACATTTATTTCCACATCATATGCCACATGGGAGGTCAGATTATTCTAATTATATTAATTGGAATAATAATTAGTGATGCGGGCATCATAGAGTCATATTCTAGCATTGGAACAAAAGAGGATGACATAATCTTACCTAGTAGACTGGTGATGCGTTCTCGAGCTAAGAAAATTAAAGAGGGAATGCTTGGATTTGTGAAGAGAATTATGGATGAAGATCGATTCAAGTTTCCAAATGATTTGAACTCTTTTCCGAGGCCTAATGATGAGTTAAGCATGATGTCCAAGCTAAAAAAAAAAAAAAAAAAAAAAAAAAAAAAAAAAAAAAAAAACCCTAAGCGCAGTACCAGGCGCCTGGGGTTGCACCTGGAGTCACACCTGGGCGGGTCTGTCCACTTGCCATCGAAAAAATAAAAATAATCCGAAAATAGAAATAATTACAAAACTGCCATTATAATCCAAAAATAGCTAAATTACGAAAATGCCATTATAAGATTTTTTTTTAAATGACGCCGTTTCGTCTCTGCAACTCCCGAGCATCATTACCACCTTCATCCCTTGCTTGGACATCATGCTTAACTCATCATTAGGCCTCGGAAAAGAGTTCAAATCATTTGGAAACTTGAATCGATCTTCATCCATAATTCTCTTCACAAATCCAAGCATTCCCTCTTTAATTTTCTTAGCTCGAGAACGCATCACCAGTCTACTAGGTAAGATTATGTCATCCTCTTTTGTTCCAATGCTAGAATATGACTCTATGATGCCCGCATCAATTAGTGAAGAAATTAGAATTAGAGAGAAATTGGAATTCTAAAGGGATTTGGATTGTTTCCTTATCTAAGTGTGAATGTGAGGAACCAATGACCTAAATAACCCTAGAGGGCCGGCCATATGAAGGAATTATGGGAGATTTGATTAGGATAATATATTATCTCCTATAAGATTGGAATTAGATCTAGGGTTAGATAATAACTCTAGAGTTTTTCTAGTTTAACTAGTAGAGCATTTCCTATAAATGTCATGCACCTTGAAGCATTATTCATTCCGCTTTTCTACCATTCACTTCTTCACCTATTCTTCACCTTGAAGCATTATTCATTCAGCTTTAGGTTTTAAAACCTGGAGTTTTAGGTTTTTATTTTAGTTTTGAGGGTTTTCACATTGAAGATTTCGACAACACTAGTTTTTCGATCAAGGGAGATTTTCGGCCAGCACTTGTGGAGGACTTCTGCCTTGTTCTTGAAGCATATTTTGGAGAAGCGAGAGAAGGAAGATTTGAGACCAAATTCGGCAACCATCAACTATTGGATTTGTTTCTCTATTCTCAATTCTTTTTGTTATTTGATATATGTTTTCTTTAGAATATTGGATGGCTATTCTTAAGAATATGTGTAACTAATTTTCTATAAAGATTATGAGGTAGGCCTATTATGACTATTTAGTTTTTAATCAATGTTTGGTTCTGATTCATATTCATAGTTAATATTCCATTGCAGTTTTTAATGCTTCCATGAAGTGGTGGATAGATCTGGTATTATATTGGCTTTGCTTGAGGCGAAATCCTAGAGAGATGCATTGCTTTGAATATGATTTAGGCCATTTTTGTTTTGAGTTTGAGCTTTTCTAGCCTACCTTTGAAATATTTATCTGTTAGTACCATGTTTGAGCCATTTTTAGGATGCATAATTGATTGCATATTAGAGCCATTTTGTTCTTTAAACCACATTAACTTACCTTCTTAAGCTTAAATATATTTTTCTTACCTTATACACATTTATCAAAGAGAGCTTTTGTTAAAATTGATATATGCTTATAAATTTGTATTTGGTGGAGTAAAGTAGAAAATAATTTGGGGTGGTTGATGTTGGTGAAATATGACTATTATGAATCGTTGATGTGGAGAAAGAAGTTTGAGCACGGTATGTAAAAGAACAATTTGGGGGCTAGAAGGAAAAAAATATATATAATATATATATGTTCAAAAAAGGTGAAAAATGAGTAGTGAAAAAAAAAAGAATGTTGTGGAAAAAGAAAGATGTTTTGTGAAGTTTGAAAAAAGTGAAGAAGAAAAGTGTCTTTGAAAGGAGAAAACAAAAAAGTTTTATAAGTATATTATTCATAAGTTTTCTTTTTTTGAATTGTTATTTTCCAATCATTTTCTATCTTCTAACTCATTACCCTTTAGTGTTTACATTACAAGCTTATAAAGTTCTAATGATTCAAGGTAATGCATTGATCTACATTAGTGCAGAGCTATTAATTATGTTAAGCATATGGTGGTTCATATCTTTATTTTCAATCTCTATTTAATGTAGATTTATTCAAGTGATTGACATTGAATGTATTATTTGATTTCACACACACACTTAAAAGTAATGATAAAGTGGAATAGAAGATAAGATGTTGAGATGCATGATTACTAGGAAATTACTTTTGAATTAATATGATTGTGCAATCTTTAAGGCACCTCATCAAGGTATTTGGGTATTTCATAGGAATTGAGTTCTTAGTTCTTTCTTTGCTAGGGACTAGCAAAGTTCAATTTGGAGGTATTTGATAGGCATAAAAAGTTAATGTTTTTATGACATCTTTTATATTGGATTTTGGTTAGTTTATTTTAACTGTCAATGAAAAGTACAAAATTATTGTATTTTTCTATTTTTAGAGAAAGAAAGGCAAATGCCAAAATTTACTGTATTTCTGTGCAATATTTACTAAAAAAATCATATATGGAGCTACACTTGAAGGTTTTGTGCGATTCCAGTTGAAATTGATTCCTCATTCATTAAGCTTCAATGTTGTAAAGTTTAATTGCAATTGGATTGGCCATTTTGTACCAGTTTGATTTACACGATCAACATTTTCAACAGTTGCGGCAGACTTACACTCTCTTGGGGAAATTGGAATTTGAATGCTTTCTCGATGTCCATTTTGTGTGATAAAGATATTCCTGAAAAGCTAAGACAAAGAAATAACATTTTCAGCTAGAATCAAGGAATTAGGAGTTCATTTGGTCATCAAAAGTGTATTTGGTATCTGCTTCACATACAATGAAGATATAAAAGGAAAGTGTCTTTGCCTAATAGGATGACACCTATGCATGGACTTCCACATCATCATACACCAGCCATGTGTACAATTATTGCCACATCATATACCACATGCGAGGTCAGATTGATGCGGAAACCCAAGATTAAAGAATCCAAAACCCCAAACAGACAAGAAATATTGAACAATAATTGGAAACAAGAACCCGCCCTACCAAACCCTTAGATAACTTGTATCTAAAAACGTGGATTAGAAGGCTAGGGAAAGAGAAGAATAAACGCCACAAAGTATTTCTACTTTGATAAGAGAATTCAACTCCTAATGCAACAAGAAGAAGAAATTGATTCCTCACCTTGCAAGAACACTCCTGGGAGCAATAAGAAATTTAATTCTTTCAATTGATTAAAAACTCAAATCTCTTTTACAAAGGAATTGATCCCCCTTTATATAAGGACTAGGGTTAGATCAAGAATCAATCTAAACCATTAAATATTAAGAAAGCATTGTAAGACATTTAAGCATGATATCCAAGCAAGGAATGAAGGTGGTAATGCTACTGCTCAGGAGTTGCAAAGACGAAACGACATAATTTTAGCCATTTTCGGATTACAATGGCAGTTTCGTAATTTAGCTATTTTCGGATTATAATGGCAATTTCGTAATTATTGCTATTTCCAGATTATAATGGCAGTTTTGTAATTATTTCTATTTTCGAATTATATTTATTTAGGGTTAGTTTTTAGCCTTAGGATTACTTTCCTAATGATTTTATGATCTATATTAATTCTTAACCTAACCCTAATATCTATATAAAGGGGGGGTTACTAGCTTGTAAAACAACTTTGATTATTGATTATTGAGAAATATACTCTTGTTTTCAACAAAACTTGTGTGTTCCAAGTGAAGATAGTTCTTCTTCTACTTGTTGCATTGGGAATTGATCTTCTTATCAAAGGTATTATACTTTGTGGCAATTTTTAATTTCATTCTTTGCCTTCTAATTAGTGTTGCTAGATCCAATTGTTATCTAGAGGTGCTATAGAAACATAGTTTTCCTATTTGGACATTCGGAAGCGATATGCCCAAACCCTTGACATTTAAAACATTTTATTTCCCTATGTCTAGAAGTACTAGTAGTATTAGGATTAGAAGTACCTCTTGTTGGGTTGGCACTCTTATCCTTGAACTTGGATGCATCTCTAATTTTTTCTTTGGTCTCCAAGTTCTTTTCTCTCTTCTTGTCGTCATACTTGTTCCACTTCGAATTGGAACCCCACTTCGAATTAGAGCTTGAAAACCCTTTTGATGACCCTCCACTTCTCAATTGCTTTTCCACTTTAATAGTCATGTTGACCATTTCTTCCATCTCTACATATGGATGTAGATCCACCACCTTGGCAATATCTTTGTTCATCCCACTTAGAAATCTTGTCATTGTAGCTTCTCTATCCTCTTCAATGTTGGCCCTTATCATAATCATATCCATCTCTTTGTAATACTCTTCTACGGACCTAGACCCTTGTGTGAGTCTCTGCAACTTTTGATCAAGCTCTCTATAGAAATATGATGGTACAAACCTCTTCCTCATAATTCTCTTCATCTCATCCCAAGTTGAGACCGGATCTTCTCTATACCTCCTCCTTGATTGTATAAGTTGCTCCCACCAAACTAGAGCATAGTCGGTGAACTCCACTGCGGCTAGTTTAACCTTTTTCTCCTCGAAGTAATTGTGACAATCAAAAATTAACTCTACCTTCTTTTCCCATTCCAAGTATGCCTCGGCATCACTTCTTCCCTTGAATGGCGGAATGTGCATCTTAATCGAACTTAGGTTGTTATCCCTTCCTCCTCTTGGCTCCTCTCTCCTAGGTCTTCTTCTTTTAGTTTGAACTGCATACTCGTCTTCATCGGAAACAATTACTTATTGTCTCCTGGGTCGTGTTCCTTCTCTTCTAGTATAGTATTGGACATGGTCATGGTCATCTCCCTCATTTGCTCCATTACTCATCCATCCTAGATTTCAATGTTTCTTCCATCCTAGAAGTCAATCTCTCTTCCATCCTTCTATACTCACCCTCCAAAGATTGTTGTAAGAGCTTTGGATCCGGTGTTGCCACTTGCTCTTCTTCCAAAGTAGAAACTCCATTTCCGTCTCTTTTAGATATTCTTACACACTCCCTTACGTGTTTAACTCAAAAATAGTAAACCCTCGTGTTTCACTCAAATTTGGCTTTTACCCTTTATATGCTCACCACTCAAGCCTTTTACCACTCAAGTCTTGTTCACCAAGTTGCACTTCAGAAGCAATTATCTTAAACAAAAATATAAAACTAAAATAGCAAATTTCAAAATTAAATCCTAACAATAAAAGCAAGTTCAATTCTAAAGCAAAATTGGCACCAATAAAAAGGACAAAAGAGTAATGAAACAAATAATAATTAGTCTATGAAATTAACACAATGTGAATAGGAAACTAAACAAATTTAGAATAGGAAAGTATGAAAATAAGAAACAATGAGAATAGGAAACAAATTAAATTAAGAATAGGAAAGTAAGAAAATAAGAAACTATGAGAATAGGAAACAAATAAATTAGGAAAATAGGAAATATGGAATAATAAAATCAGAAATCAATTAGGAATAAGTAACTTTCCTAATATTCAAGCACCCAATCTCAATATTCCAACTTTCAATTCTTTTTTTTTTTTTGCTACGATTTTTTTTTCTTTTCTTCTTCATTTTTTTTTTGTATATATAATCAGATTCTTCTTTTTCTTTTTTCTATTTTTTTGGTACGATTTTGTTTTTTGGGTACTAAAACACCAAGAACAATGAAGAACACGAAGAACTCAAGAACAAAAGAAAGAAAAAACGCAGAAACAACAAGCTAATCAAAGACTCCAAAAAGAAAAACAAAGAACATGATAAATAGGAATTTATCTTGGCCTTGCTCTGATACCAAATGATGCGGAACCCCAAGCTTAAAGAAACTGTAATCCCAACATACAAGATAATATGGAACAAACCCTAGGAAAAAAACCGGCCCTATAGCACCTCTAGATAACAATTGTATCTAGCAACACTAATTAGAAGGCAAAGAATGAAATTGAAATTCGCCACAAAGTAAATACCTTTGATAAGAAAATCAATTCCCAATGCAACAAGTAGAAGAAGAATTATCCTCACTTGAAGCACACAAGTCTTGTTGAAAACAAGAGCAGATTTCTCAATAATCAATAATCAAAGTTTTTTTTTTACAAGCTAGTAACCTCCCTTTCATATAGAGATTAGGGTTAGGTTAAAAATCAATCTAGACCATAAAATAATTAGGAAAGTAATCCTAAGGCTAAAAACTAACCCTAAATAAATATAATCCGAAAATAGAAATAATTACAAAATTGCCATTATAATCTAAAAATAGCAATAATTACGAAACTGCCATTATAATCCGAAAATAGCTAAATTACAAAACTGCCATTGTAATCCAAAAATAGCTAAAATTAAGTTGTTTCGTCTTTGCAACTCTCGAGCAGCTTTACCACCTTCATTCCTTGCTTGGACATCATGCTTAAATCATCATTATGCCTCATAAAAGTGTTTGGATCATGTGGATACCTGAATCGATCTTCATCAATTATTCTCTTCCCAAGTCCAAGCATTCCCGCTTTGATCTTCTTAGCTCGTGAACATGTCACTGGTCCACTTGGCAGCACAATGTCTTCACCACGAACATCCATGCTAGAAGAGCGCTCTATGCCCACATCAGATATAGTGGAATACTTATTGGCAATGATTATTCTTAATTAAGAATTTGATTAAGAACATAGAAGCTAATGGTTTGAACTTGTTAATAGTCAAACAACTAATCTCTAATGAGGAGTATATCCAAGCAATCTATAAGCTACATTTGTTATTGATGATTTTGTAACAATTAGAACTAGTATTACACTTGTTAATGATGATTTTATTTTCCAGATTCTATTGTCACAATTTCCCCCATTTTTATCGTGATTCGGATTTGGTAACACAACTTCACTATTGAACCCTTTCTCAGACAATCATTGATGTGGTGATCAATGATCTCGCAAGTATACAAAACACATTGAATAATAAAGTGGTCTTTCAAAGAAAGATAGATGTCGAACCCACAGTGACTAGTTTCTTAAGTAATAGAATTCCTATGACTATATGTGATATTTAAGCTTTCCAAATTAATTTGCAAGAAAAAAATAAAAACATGAAAAGTTAAATTGCAAAGAAATTAAATGAGAGCAATTGAGAACATAGTGAGAGTAGAAAGAAAGCAAAGAAAATAACCTTTGTATTTTTCAACACTTAGAGTTTGCAATACAAAAATTAGAAGAATACAGAAAGAAAGATTAGTATTTTATGTCAAAGTGAAACATAGCATAAATCCACTCAATATTTTGGCAATCAAAGTAAAATCCTTATATTAAATATTTGAGTCTTAATACAGGAATTAAAAAACCATAATGCATCAAAGGGAAATAAAACAAAAGAGAATAAGAGAAGCAACTCCTTGTGTGCGTCAAATGATAAAGTGGCTCAACTAAGGTTTGATGGAAGGCTAAGGTATGGTCACTTGGCTAGGTAGTCTGGTGGTGACTTGTAATGGCTTGTGGGGTCTTTGAGATGATGATGGAGATGTAGTAGTGTTGATGGAACAAGGATTAGATGGATTGCACACAAGAGAGAAAGAAAGAGAAACAATTGGCATGGTGGTGATGGTGCAACTAGGGTTTTGTGTGAAGATGATGTAGGTTGTTGTATGAAAAGTTTCAATGTTGATTTTCTGCTGTAAAAAGAAGAGAAGAATGGAGGACAATGGTGATGGGTGTTGGCGGTAATGGAGAGAAAAGAAGGGAGAAAACCTAAGGCATAAAGCCTTGGTGGTGGTGGTGTTGGTGATGAGCGACCAAATATATATTATATGGGGGCTAGGGATTAATTTTTCAATTTAAAAATACCAAATCAAATCCTATATGATGCGGGCATCATAAAGCCATATTCTAGCATTTGAGCAAAAGAGGATGACATCATCTTACCTAGTAAACTAGTGATGCGTTCTCGACTTAAGAAGATCAAAGAGGGAATGCTTGGATTTGTGAAAAGAATTATGGATGAAGATCGATTCAAGTTTCCAAATGATTTGAACACTTTTCCGAGGCCTAATGATGATTTAAGCATGTTGTCCAACCAAGGGATGAAAGTCGTAATGATGCTCGAGAGTTGCGGAGACGAAACGGCATCATTTTAAAAATAAACAACTTAGAATGGCAATTTCGTAATTTAGCTATTTTCGGATTATAATGGCAGTTTTGTAATTATTTCTATTTTCGGATTATTTTTATTTAGGGTTAGTTTTTAGCCTTAGGATTACCTTCCTAATTTCCTTAGGATTACTTTCCTAATTTTCTTAGGATTAGTTTCCTAATTACTTTATGGTTTAGATTGATTCTTGATCTAACCCTAGTCCTTATATAAAGGGGGATCAATTCTTTTGTAAGAGAGATTTGAGTTTTTAATCAATTGAGAGAATTAATTTTCCTATTGCTCCCAGGAGTGTTCTTGCAAGGTGAGGAATCAATTTCTTCTTCTTGTTGCATTAGGAGTTGAATTATCTTATCAAAGTAGAAATACTTTGTGGCGATTATTCTTCTCTTTCCCTAGCCTTCTAATCCACGTTTTTAGATACAAGTTATCTAAGGGTTTGGTAGGGCGGGTTCTTGTTTTCCAATTATTGTTCAATATTTCTTGTGTGTTTGGGGTTTCGGATTCTTTAATCTTGGGGTTCCGCATCACTATAATAGCTGGAATGTAATTTGGCAATAAAAAATAAATAATTAACCTAAAATCATATGACACAAAAATAGGTCAACTAAGGTGCAAATTATGAAAATTAAGAGGCAAAAGGCACAAATAGAGGAGGAAATAAGGGCTGATTGATGTTGGTGTCAATTTACCATGCATGGCTGATTATTACTTCCATTGGAAGAGTTTGAATGTAGTCTAGATTCCATACAGGTTCATCAAAGATCAAATAAGGCAGTAATATATTTCATATGCATCTTCTAGGTGTACCATGTGTGCATGCTCTATGTGGTAGGCCTACTTTCTTTATTTAGCTCTGGTGATGTGGCATGATGACATGGAATGATGACGTAGCACATTACAACACATAGGATGCCACATGGATTCCAACCGGACTCTTGATGAGTTCCATATATTGTAAGTTACAAATATGGTAAATTTTTTACCTTTTCCAAATGCCTTGAAATTTTGCCCATGATCTTCTTATAAGCTCATCTTTCATGTTTTGAGTTCATTTCCAAGTTTTATTCATGGGAATATAGTATTTGCAACTTGGTTCTTGACAAATGCTAAAATAATCAAAATATTCATATTTTTTGTTGTTTTCATAAAATCTCTCATTTTCACCGCAATAGTGAAAATAATATAATTGAATGCGATTCTTAACAAAATAAGCACAATCTAACAAATGTTAAGCTAAAAAAAATAGTATACAATGATGTAAATTTTATGTTTATCAACTACCCACAAACTAAACATTTTCGAGTCCTTTTGCAAATAAAATAAAAATTAGGCTTTACAAACATCCTTTTCAAATAACATGATTGTGGGGGCCTCATAGATTGCATAATATATCAACTCAAAAATTAAATTCAAAGTATCATGCAACTCAAACACCTTAGTTTTTATTGAATATATCATTTCTTCCAAACGTGTGTGTGAATAAGATAAATGAAATGCATTTAATATCATGCTTGAGTAAATCTACACTAGTAGAGTTTATAAATATGCCTATGAACTTCATATGATGAACATATTTGAACACTATTCACTAATGTAGGCTAATGCATCATCTTGAATCAATAAGTTTTATTGGCTGTAATATAAAGGCTAAATGGTATTGGCTAAAAGAAATAAAAGGATAAGGAAAACAAATCACAAGAAAGAAAGTTTAAACCAATTTTCAATGAATACAAACTATTGTTGGTTTGTTTCCTTTCTATATAAGAATTCATATATACTTCCCTTATTTTAAACTTTACAAAACAACACTCTTACTTTTCAATTTATATTTTTTGCAACAAATATTATTTTGTCTTGTTGTTGAAATATTTTCTTTATCTTTTTCTCTTGCTTTTCTTTTGCCTTTTGTTCTTTCTCCAACTTTTTCTTTCCCACTCACAAACTTATTTCTCTTTACATACATAGTTGAACTTAGAAAATACAAATTAGGGTTATTTATACCAAATTACCATCCACAAACTAATTTGTAACAACTTCCACCACTTTCATGCTATTGAATTCAAATTTATATCAATCAATTCAAGCTTTCTATATATCATGTAAAAGGTAGGTAAAAGATTTAATTTAAGCTCAAAAGGATAGGTATATTTGGTTTCAATGAAAAACAAAGATTATAAAGCATCTTAATGGATTCTATAGGCTCAAATAGGAATAACATTATGTATAAGATATGCTTGAAATGCTCAAACTCAAATATCGAAGATGGCTGATATCACCTTCTTGGTAATGTATCAACGTAGGATTTTGCATTGAGTGTCAATTAGGTAAGTTCTAGAGCTTAATGAAATTTATGTACTCTAATTCATGTAAATATTCTCCAATGCAATCTGAATCATGCAAACCTTGCTCAAGGTGCTCAAACTTTTTGGAAAAAATAACACATGAATATATTTTAGGCATCAAAACTTACATAGCATAAATCCATCAACTAAGAATCAAAATATTTTCAATCAAATTATCATTAGAGGCTAATCATATATCTAAAAAGGAACAAAAAAACAACAAAAACAAGTTAAAAACATCACCAAACACACTTATTTTTAGAAAAAAAAAATGAATTAAAACGAAGCAAAACTAACTAATATGAAATAAATAATAAGCTAAACACTAAAGTGAAATGTTACCCCAAAATTTTGAATGAAAATTGCCCTCAATATTTAAAAAGAATAGGGCAATAGGTAAAATTAAGAGAAAATAGGGGAAACTCCCTTAATTTGGGTCAAACCCGTGAGGCATAGGAGGTTGCTTTCTTCACAAGCAATGTTCAATTCTTCTTTGAACATTTTCTTTCTCAAAACCTATGGATCCTCTTTGAATGTATCTTTAAAATTTCTTCTTCAATCTACAATAAAAAAATAAATAAAAACTAAAAACATTAAATAAACACAATTTTATAAATAAAAATAAATTAATAATGAAAAGAAAATTGCCTTCGAAAAAGTGCTTCTTTAAAATCAATTGCTTGACTCCTCTTTCTCTTCAACATGGCTCTTTGAGGAATAGACTGGCTTCTTGCAATTCACCTTCATTGTAGGGATTCAATCTCTGCCCGTGTAGTTTGAACTTGGCATGATTCGGTTTTTTATTTCAATTGCTCCACTTGAAAAATTTTGCATAATTTCAAAAGGTCTATTCCATCTTGACCTTAGCTTGCCCAAAATAACCTCAATCTTAATTTGTAAAGCAAGACACTTTGTCCAAAATGAAAGCATTTTTCTTTGATTCTTCTATCATGCTAGGTCTTTATTTTCTCCTTGTAAATCTATGGATTCTCAAATGCATAATCTTAAACTCTTCAAGCTCATGCAATTGCATCCATCTTTTCTCTCCCACAACTTGCTTATCAAAATTGAGAAATCTTGTCTCCCAATATGCTTTATGCTCTAACTCCATGGGAAGATGACATGTTATACCATAAACAAGTTTTATGGTGAAGTACCATGAGGTGTCTTGAATGTAGTCATGTATGCCCAAAGTGCATCTTCTATCTTTAAACTCCAATCCTTCCTTGAGGCATTCACAGTCTCTCCAAGATTCTCTTAATTTTCCTATTAGAAAGTTCAATTTTTCTACTAGTTTTTGGGTGGTAAGTAATAGCAATTTTATGCAACACCACATCTAGCAAGTAAATTCTCAAATTATTTATTACAAAAATGTGTGTCTCCATTAGTAATGATACTTCGAAGTGTACAAATTCTATAAAAATATTTTTCTTTAAAAACTTTAGTACAACTCTAGTATCATTAGTATGTTACACACAAGCTTCCACCCATTTAGAAACCTAATCCAGAACCATAAGTATAAATTTGTTACCCAAATAAGATGGGAAAGATCATAAATCAATCCCCCATATATCAAAAAGTTCAACCTCAAAGATATTTTTCAAGGGCATCTCATTTCTCTTGGAGATGTTTCAAAGATCCTTTAGCACATATCACAATTTTCAACAAAAGAATGAGTATCTTTAAATATAGATGTCCAATAAAAACTAGACTGAAGTATCTTGGCTATGGTCTTTTTAGTTCCAAATGTCTTCCATACTCACTAGAGTGACAACTCTCTAAAACCAAACTGAAGTATCTTGGCTACTTCCTTTCTAGGAACACATCGCCTAATGATTTCATCCACGCATCTCCTAAAAAGATAAGGATCATCCTAAAAATAATAAAACTCTTCAAGAAATTTTGTTTTCTCGTAAGGCTTCTCTAAACATAAAGGCATGATATTTTCCTTTGTCCTAAAACAAGCTCTAAGCATGATCACTAGCATCACACATAATTTCAAAAGGTAAATCCCAATCAAGAGCACATATAATAGAAGCAAAAATTATTTTTTCTTTCAATAGTTTAAAAACATGCATGCATTCATCATCAAAAACAAAAGGAACATCTTTTTTCAACTAAATGTATAAAGGTTTAGAAATTTTAGAGAAGTCCTTACTGAATCTTCTACAAAACCTGCATGACCCAAGAAACTTCTAACTCCCTTCATCGTGGTAGGTGGAGGTAGTTTCTCCATTATCTTTGTTTTAGCTTTATCAGCCTTGATTCCCTTAGCAGAAACTTTATGACACAAGATTATGCCATCTTTTACCATAAAATGAAAATTTTTCCAAGTCAAAACAAGATTTGTTTCCTCACATCTATAAAGTACCTTTGACAAATTATCCAAACATGAAGTAATAAATTCCTAAATTCCTTTCATGCTAACCTCTCTAACATTTGGTCAATGAAAGGAAAAGAAAAATGATCTTTTTTTGCCTTTGTTTAGCATCCTAAATTCGATACAAACTCTCCAACCTGTGAGCAATCGCATCTCATTTTTTTTACAATCATCCCCATTTTCTTAGGCACAACTTGGGTTGGACTAACCCATTCACTGTCTGAAATAGAATAGATGACTCCTGCATTTAAGAGCTTCACAATCTCTTCTTTGGCTACCTCTTTCAATTAGTTTTAGCCTCTTTCATGGTTCTATAGTTGGCTTATGGCTATCTTCCATAAGTATTTTGTGCATATGTACGTAAGGGCTAATTCTTTTAATGCTGACTATGGTTCATCTTAAGATAGATTTGTGTTCTTTAAGCACTTTAAAAAGTTGGGCTTCTTGATCTTCATTAAGGAATTCATAAATGATCATCGGAAAGGTATTATTTTCTCTTAAAAAAGTATGTTTAAGATGATTGGGTCAAGGTTTCAATTCTAACTCAGGTAGTTTGATGAGGAACCCCAAGCTTAAAGAAACTGTAATCCCAACACACAAGATAATATGGAACAAACCCTAGGTAAAAACCCGCCCTATAGCACCTCTAGATAACAATTGTATCTAGCAACACTAATTAGAAGGCAAAGAATGAAATTGAAATTCGCCACAAAGTAAAATACCTGATGCGGGCATCATAGAACCATATTCTAGCATTGGAGCAAAAGAGGATGACATCATCTTACCTAATAGACTAGTGATGCGTTCTCGAGCTAAGAAGATCAAAGCGGGAATGCTTGGACTTGTGAA
>QANX01001033.1:0-110160 GCA_003254975.1 Ochetophila trinervis | reverse complement strand
GCAAAAAAAAGAAAAAAAAAACAATACTAAAGGATTATTAATATTTTTTTTTCTGAAAGTACCTAAGTCAAAAACCAAAAGCCCAACTCAGCCTTTTTGAATCCTTTATAGTTATTATAATAATTAATTATATTCATAAATGCGCACAAAATATCATGCTTTCAATCTGAACTTGGCATGCTCATGTTTCTCAGCTAAGTTGTCTTTTATCATAGAAAGGCAAGAAAAAAGTCTTTGACAGCTAATTAATTTGGCTTTTAAATACAAAGTGGAGGAGGATATATCAATATATATATATATAAGATATAGATTAGATTAAAATTCAATCTAATCTTCTAATTTATCTTATCAAATCAGGATTTCTTGCTTTTATGAATCTTGTTGTCTACCTGAATATATATCGTGGCAAATTATTGTGGATTAAATAGAAACGGGTTTAAAGGGATTCCAACCATTAATCTCCCTTTCCATCCAAGCAATTGAGACTCAGCAATCTTTTTATTTTTTTTTATGAATTAGAAGCTCAAATATAATAAATAATATATAAATAATAAATTTTATTAATAGATTAAATAGTATCACTCACTTTATTATTATATTGCAGTTCATATTAAAGGGTGAAAAAAATACGAATTTAGGAGTAAAATTTGGAATACAAAAAAGAGGAAAAATATGCCCTTGTTTTTTATTTTGATCCAGGGACCGTGATTTGCTTACGATTTACCAATGATGACGTGGCAAGATCAGAGTGGGCGGCTCCATTGTCATACTCTGAGGACGTGGTAAACGAGGTTGATATCGTAAAAATGACTTTACTAGCACAAACGGAAATCAACACCGTTTAATTGCAATACCTTTTCGGAGCTTCGTCAATGGCGGACCTCAACCTCTCCTACCTCTGCTTGCTACTCCCACTCACTCTCCTCATCCTCCTCTACCTCATAGTCCGACCACGGCCCGTAAGGATCCCAATTAAGAACCGCCACGTGTTCATCACCGGCGGATCGAGCGGCATCGGCCTCGCTCTGGCCCACCAGGCCGCATCCGAGGGCGCGCGTGTCTCCATCCTCGCCCGGTCCGTCGACAAGCTTGAGGAAGCCAAGCATTCGATCCGACTCGCCACCGGCATCGACGTCTCGGTGTTCGCCGCCGATGTGCGTGACTACGACGCCGTTTGTAAGTCGGTCGAGGAGGCTGGACCCATCGACGTGTTGATCGTGAATCAAGGGATTTTCATCCCCCAAGAGCTGGAGAAGCAGGAAGTAGATGAGGTGAGGTTCATGGTGGACGTGAATCTGATGGGCAGCTTCAACATGATCAAAGCAGCTTTGCCGGGGATGAAGAAAAGAGGGAATCGTGAACCGGTCTCCATTGCTCTAATGTCCTCTCAGGCTGGTCAGGTATTGTAACCAAATCCAATCCCAACCCAACCCAATTCGATCGATTCCCTTCACTTCCGTCGAATTCTGATAAATAAATAATAAAAAATCAACTTTTTACTGGGTAGGTGGGGATTTACGGCTACACTGCTTACTCAGCCAGCAAATTTGGGCTGCGGGGTTTAGCAGAAGCTTTGCAGCAAGAGGTTATTGCAGACGATATTCATGTTTCTTTGATTTTTCCTCCAGATACAGAGACTCCTGGTTTTGTGGAAGGTACCCCCAAAAAAAAAAAAAAACACTGTTTTCTGTAACTCTGTTCTGTGGTTCTCCGACTAAGAAAATGCATTTTGTTGCAGAGAACAAGGTAAGACCTCCGCTTACCAGCATATTAGCTGCATCTTCTGGGGCAATGAAAGCTGATGAAGTTGCTAAGAAAGCTTTTAATGGCATAAAATCTGCCAGCTTTATTGTTCCTTGCAATTTTGAGGGTCTCTTACTGGCTATAGTAACTGCTGGTCTTTCTCCACAAAGATCATTCCTAATGGCTTTTGTTGAGGTAGTTGCAGCTGGGCTATTGCGGGTTGCCGCTTTATGTTTCCAGTGGAATTGGTATGGAAGCATAGAGAAGTGGCATTCACAGAATAAATAAAGAGGTAAAACTTTTATTTTTCCCTGATAAGACTAGTCAAGCATATTAAGGATTGCTAACTTAGAGGTTAATTTATACTTGTTAAGAATTTTCAAGTTTGTATTTATTTTTCTAGATGTTCATGCATACAGGGAGATTCTGTATTGCAAAAAAGGTAAAACTATGAAGTGAAGCTGTATATCTAATTGTTTTACCCAGTATGCGTATGCTTAGCTCCTTTTTCTCCTTTTATGTGCTCTAGAATTTTTGCATTTCAATATTGCTTTGGAGTTCTGAATGACTGTATCCAATAGATGTGGATATATTAGGTACTTCAGATATTTCTTATCTGATATTTGTCCTTATGAGTGCTATATTATTCTCAAATTTCTTGTTCAGAAACATCACAAGTTATTGTTTTTGCTGTACTTATATTTTTATTGAATATGTTTGTGTTTCAGGGACCTGAAGTTGTTGGTGCTTGATTTCTTTAAAATTTTACTCACTTTTGACATTTGAGTTGCTGAAGTTGCTAGAAAGCGGATTTGGTACTCTTGAATGGGTGATTAGCAATGTAGCATCGGTGTTTTTGAGGAACTGAACCATCATTGAAGTAGAGTAGGTTTAGGTGGCCCTCTCCCCAAGTTAGTATTTTGATGGTCCATCGTAATAAATTATTATTTTACTGTTTAAGAAGTTAATAGGAATCTCTGAAGCATTTTTTGACATGAAATTTCAAGGTTTTACGAAATAGCAAAATGAACTAAAAAGTCTTTTTTTGAGGATTTTGATTGGAGGATGGCTTAACCTGATTTATGTGAATTATAAGAACATTTATGAAAGAATCTATGTCATTGAATAATGCTTTAGTAATTTCAAACATTTTATTGAGGAAAACCCTGCGAAAAAGAAGGTTAAATATTGTGTTTCTAAGAAGCCGTCCATTTGTTTGTTTTTTCTTATCAGATCATTATATCGATTATTATAAATTAAAAATGAAAAGAAGTCCGCGATTAATCAAATTAAGAGGTAATGATTTAAGTATAATAAAAAATGGCAGTTTAAAAGTTTAAAGTAGAAATACGTTTTTTAAGAGGTGAATTACTACTTTTTCCAAAAGAAGAATGATATTTCAACTTTAAGACACCTAAATTTATTTGTAATACATAAAGTATATAGTAAAAATTAACTATTTGAATGAAATTTGTAATAATGAAAAAATGAAATTTGTAGTAAAAAAAATGAAATTTGTAAACGATAAACCCTCTTACTATGGACCAGGTAGCCCACTAAGCAAACTATAGAAAGCCCATTAATGATGTTATAGGTCCGGCCTACTTTAATCTGGATTCGGCTCAGAAAAAACAGATGGGCCATTAAAAGGCCTCTCTGATAAATCGTCTTTACCATCCTAGTGTATATTCCCTATTCTACCCCCATACATACGACCACAGCCTTCCTCACTCGGGGGACAGCCCTGCAGTAGCCTAGCATTAGCAACGCAGCAAGGAATCAGGCAATCACCTGAGTCAGCGAGTCCGAGTCGCAGCCATGGCGTCCATTCTACTCAAGCGAACGAGCTCATCATTGAGATCAGTGTCCGGAGGTCTTTCAATCGGAGGGTCGTGGAGGGCCTTCGCGTCCGTTGCAGTTGGGACTGACATTGTTTCGGCCGCGCCAAATGTTTCCCTCCAGAAAGCTCGTTCCTGGGACGAAGGTGTCTCATCGAATTTTTCCACTACTCCTGTCAAAGACATTTTCAAGGTTTCGTTTTTATTTTTGTCTTTCTTTGAATTTGCAGTACTATATTCAATTTTCTAAAAAAAATTAATAACTTCCTAATTTTGTCATTATTTAATTTCTGGATCTTATTTTGTTCGACTTGAGATTATTGATTTTTCTTTTGAGCTATCATATTAGATGCAATTTCTGCTTTGAAAAAACAGGCAAAGTATTTTCAGAATACTTATGAAAAGTGGCTATTTTGGGATGATATTGACTGTGTTTTTTATTTTGTTTTGCTTTTTTGGTGATTGGGGTTTATGATATGATGTTTCAGGACAAGAAAGTCGTTATCTTTGGACTCCCTGTAAGTTACTCCTCATAATTTTCTCTATAATATATTTTTGGTTCCAAATTCATGTAAACAAAGATAAAAGCCATTTCCTTACAGGCTTTTATACTTATTTCGTTAATTTAATCTAATTTAATTTTTTTTTGACTTGTACATCCTTTGGTTTTACAATTTTTCATTTTTCATTTTTTTTTTCCCCTTGGAGTATTCTTCGACAATGGCCATTATTGCTGCAATTACAATATCTAAGCGACCCAATTTCATCAGTTTACAAGTTTAACAATCTATGAAGTAGGAAAGCTAAATTGCTAATCCCATACAATAAGTGAAAATCCAGAATAATTAGTGATTTCTAGCTCATTGCTGGAAATGAAGCGAAAATCCTTTATCTGATATCTCTGGTTAGATAATTTATGTAATATTTGCATTTACAACATTCCAGGGTGCATATACAGGAGTTTGTTCAAAGCAGCATGTGCCCAGTTACAAGGACAACATTGACAAGTTTAAGGCTAGAGGGATTGATTCTGTAATTTGTGTAGCTGTTAATGATCCATACACAATGCATGCCTGGGCAGAGAAACTTCAAGCCAAAGATGCTGTAAGTTGTTTGCCCAAATTCCAATGCTCTCCATTATTATAGCATGTGACTTTCATATCTAATAACGTTCTTCTCTTCTTCTTAGTGCCTTTTCGTTTGCATGTGCCCACTTTTCGTTTTTACTTGGAATTTTAATGGCTGTATAGAGTCAAGTTCTTTTGCTCAGACTTTCTCATATGATTCTGTGATACACGTGGAAACGAAATACACTGGTTTGGGGTCAGGTAGTGTCTTTGGGATTATTAATTGGTTTAATGCATTATCATTCAGGACCGTGAAGACCTTGATTTTGTCAATTCTGTTTTATCCTCAAAAAGTAAAAACAATGAATAAAAATCGGAAGAAAGTACAAATTAATTAGGCAACCGAGGTCACCTAGGTTTCCTTAAACATGGTTATTTTCTAAACTTCTTGAATCAAAGTAGTCATATCATGAATATAATTTACATTCAATACGACTTGGCTGTTATAACAGCAGCTGCTTCATTCACTTTTTCATTCCATGAGGTACTGTTGGACTAGAATTTACAATTCTTTGCCTTTGGTATGACAGCGTTGATGCATTTCACATTGTTCTTTCTTCGATGCAATATTAATAGCAGCTTGTTTTACTTGCACATTTGCCTTTGTAGATTGAGTTTTATGGGGACTTTGATGGGAGCTTCCACAAGAGTTTGGAATTGGATAAAGATCTCTCTGCTGCTTTGCTTGGACCTCGATCTCAAAGGTATCATCTTTGCTGCTAATTGTTTATATCATCGATAGTAACTTTTTCAAGAAAAACGATCGTCTTTAGCTCAGCTATGGCCTTGGATGTTCCAGATTTTATCGTTCTGTTTGTGTTATATATTCTGTCTACTCACCTTCCTTTTTCCCCTACATTTTTGAAAGGCATATTGTAGTCGTTTTCTTACAATTCACTTACTTATATCAAAAGGGGTTTGCCTGGTATAATAATATCTTATGACTAATTATGATGTTGGTTTGCTGGTGTAGATGGTCGGCCTATGTAGTTGATGGGAAGGTTAAAGTCCTCAATGTAGAGGAAGCACCATCTGATGTCAAGGTTTCCGGTGGGGAGGTTATCTTGGGACAGATATAATACCTGCTTGGTTTGATTACCATCTGCACAAAGACTGCTATAGCATCTCCTTTAAAATAACTGCTGATATGTATAAAATTCGTTGTTCTCTTTGGTTTCTTTTCCTCAGTCGTGGCTCCTACTAAATAAAATGGGCAACTAATCCCGGTTATACGTTTTACCAACTTCGAGTGAGTTTCTAACTTGCAATGCAATGTAATACATTCGTTTAAAGGTTTGCATTTTCCCACAATAGAGAACTTTCATCACAGCATATATTTAAAAACATTGTTAACCTTTTTACAACCAAATATTTGATCTTTTCCATGTTAAAATTAGTCCAAGGAGGTCTTATAGAAAGGTTAAAAACTCAGTATAGCAAATTAATAAAAGTGACGTTTTAGCATAGCTTTTGAGGAGTTAAGAAATAATTTTTAAAATGTAAAAGTTATTTCTAAATGTTTAAATAATTTTTTGAAAATTTTTAATCTTTCAAAAGTACGAGTGATTTTCTAAAAAAAAGTTTTTTTGAAGAAAAAATAAAAACTATGTAATATATAGTTCGCAAGAAAGTTAGGAATAGTCCACATGTACCTAGCCACTGCATTCTAATGGAGTCTAGCTAATTCTGTGCAATTACTATTATGTTTTTCATTTAAAATGTATATATATATATTTTTTAATAATAGTTAGACAAAAATATAATTATAATTGTAAATGTATTGTTAAAAATTTAAATTAACAATTTAATTTAAGCTAAATTTTAAAAGCTACAATTGAAAATTAACCCTATAATTTATATTCCCTTAGAAACGAGAAAAATTTCTATGCTAACTTTTGTATAAGTGCAGGTGGGCTATATACACAGAAAACCGAGAAAAATTTCATATTACAGAAAACCAAGTGTCTTATCTTTCATCTCCATTATTGACCACTCTGCCACGTGGGAAAGTCTAGCTGACAAGTAATGCAGCGTGCAGTCGACGTGCCAAATATCATGATGCTTGCTTAGCCTCACCGAACGGTTAAAACCCAGGTTACCAGTGGCCTTCAACATCACCGACTCGTTTTTCGAATATCCTATATATATGTATAGCGCTTGTTTAAGGTGGGCTATTGCCCAATTTCCTTGAAGAAACTAAAGCTTATTTTTTTCCCACCTCCTTTTGTGGTTCATTCTCTTCTTCGATTGGTAAAGGAGCATTCATGGCAACCGATGGGGAAAAATTCCCACCTCAGGCCCAACATGCTCAGCCTGGCAAAGAAAATATCATGAACCCACCTCCTCAAACCATGAACCCCAACTACACGCCAGCAAACAAGCTCCAAGTAAATTCAGCTTTCTTTACTTACTCAAGGAAAAAAAAACTTAATTTTTTTCCTTTACTATTATTTTCAAGCTATAATATCCATTAAAGAAAAAATGTAGTTAAACTTGGAATTTGACAGGGAAAAGTGGCACTGGTGACTGGTGGAGATTCAGGAATAGGAAAGGCTGTGTGCTATTGTTATGCCATTGAAGGAGCAACTGTTGCTTTTACTTATGTCAAGGGAGAAGAAGACAAAGACAAGGATGTGACTCTCACAATGCTCAAAGAAGCAAGGAGAAGCCATGCTGAAGATCCATTAGCCATACCCGCAGATGTTGGGTTCGATGACAACTGCAAAAGCGTTGTCGATCAAGTTGTGAAACGCTTTGGCCGGATTGAGATACTGGTCAACAATGCAGCTGAGCAACATTTGAGCAACTCGATCGAGGAGATCATCGACACACGGATTGAGAGGGTCTTTAGGACTAACATTTTTTCTCAGTTCTTTATGGTCAGGTAAAAGATAAATTACCGAGAACACACAATGAAAATAGCCTAGGATATTTTTTAAAGAGTTTTGTAACTCGGTTTTTATGGTATGGAAGGCAGGCATTGAAGCACATGAAGGAAGGAAGCTGCATAATCAACTCAACATCAGTGAATGCATATATTGGTGGACCAACAGTGCTGGATTATAGTGCAACCAAGGGAGCCATTGTTGCCTTCTCTAGGGGTCTGGCTCTTCAACTGGTAGATAAGGGGATTCGCGTTAATGCTGTGGCACCAAGTCCGGTCTGGAATCTGCGGCAACCAGCATCGATGCCGGAGGACATGATCAAGAACTTCGGGTCAGGAGTACCAATGAAGAGAGCACCACAGCCTCATGAGATTGCAGCGTGTTATGTGTTCTTGGCATCCTTTGATTCTTCCTACTACACTGGCCAAGTTCTCCATCCCAACGGTATGTGTGAAATTAAACTCCAATATTTTCCATGTTTATACATCGAATACATTCCCAGATCCTAATAAAATGATTATTTTTCTTGTTTTTATTAGGTGGGATGATCGTGAATTCTTGAACCTGGCTTGTTGGTCTTTTAATTTCATAGTTTGCTGTTTCAGAACAGCTTTTGGGCACGTCGTAAAGGAATAAAGAGGTTATACATTTAGAAGGGTGTATGCCTTTAGTTGATTGTAGATATTACATATGTTTACGTCTTAGAATACCAATATAAAAATATAAAACCATGAAATCTTCTTTTTCTCTAAGAAACTATGTCTCGGCTAAAATCAAATATTCATTCATTCATCCATCCATAAACATTTTACAGGTAAAGTAGGACGGAAAATGAGACAAATTAGTACGCATGATTAACACAAGCATAGCAGAACGTCCATTATAGTGGAAAACTTAGTAAAAACAGAGACTGTAATAGAAGATTAATCCATGAATATTCATGCCGCAAACACATACATAGAGGCTAAGTAAATGCATACATATGCAGAGAGAGGTAAATGCCAGCGCAGGACGCAAACCAACAAGATGACTGGTTTCTTTCATATTAGACGTCACTTGCACAGCATGCCTTCAGCTGGACGCATAAAAAACCTATCATTACTGGATCTGTCAATTCCAAGCTCGATTTAATGCCCGCCCTGTAAAAATAATACAAAAATAAAATCAACAAACATAATGGAGATGAAGTTTGCATTTGCTTAATGCATCATTAGTTGAATAACAAAATTATTCAACTTTTGGGTATAAAAATGAAATCTATGCACATACAAGATTTCAATTGCTTTTCAAGTTTCAGACGACTTCAGGAAGTTTAATCATAAACAATGTCCTAGACTAAAAGTTTGAAACCTGTGTTGGAGAAACTTCCAGCCTGCTTGATGCTGAAACAGGTGCATATGAGAATGGATCGGAACTCATCTCATCTGTAACTTTCCCAGTATTCTTATTAAGAGACTGAACAATCACATTCTCCAGCACGCCCTTTCCCTTTATGGATAAATTGGAAGAACCCCCATCGCAACTAGAAACAGGAACAGGAGCTCCAGCCTTTTTGGAGGTAAGATCAATGCGCTCAATCATTCTTGCAACACCAGCAATTCCTGCACTCATCTCTCGCTGAACTCCTTTGCTTAGCTCCTTAACTGAGTTATTACGAGCCATTAGCTTCTCCTTAATGCCTCGGGTGCTTTTTGTGATTGATTCCTTGTATCTGTCATATAAACATTTATGCTGGTCGGTATAAAAAGGTAGAAAGGACCTAGCAAAAGAGAACTAAGATGCAAATGATTCTACCTTGCTGAAGCAGCAGACCACTTGGATTTGATGGACTCCGGAAAAATGAACATCTCAGATGAGCTTGGTCTCTGTGTATGATCTTGTGAACGCTGACTGCTTAAAACTCTGAATGAGGATGGATGCAGAAACAGTAAGATGGAAGATTAACAAAAACTAAAAACGAATGCCCAGTTGATTAATAGATGACAGTGCATTGATGGGATCGTTAATTCATCATATTTTTGTTTATGAAGTGCCTAAACATTTATCATGCTACTGGCAAATACATCAATATCAGGCCTGCCACAATAAATTATGGATAGCAAAGATAGAAAGTAAAAAATTAGTCATAGGCTCATACCTGGGTTTGAAAGTGAAGCCATCATTAGTATCAGAGTTTGAGATCGTATTCACAGCAGACGGAATGACAGGTGAAGGAAATGAAGGTTGAGTGTTGGCAGCCGCTGGTCTGCCAAAAGTTGGTGATGATGCATAACTTGAATTGTGATATTCATCTGGAGAAGTTGTGCATCCTAGCTCCATGCCAGGCATATTTAGAGAAGAAGAAAAAACAACGAATGGAGGAGAAGTCTGAGCAGCTGACCTATGCCTCTCCCTTCCACGATAACGAGATCTTCTAGTAGCAGCAGCAGCTAGTTGCTGCATAACTCGGCCATCAAAATCAGAGTCATCTGAGAAAGATTCCTGTAAATTCAGTTGTGCCTCTGATCTTTAGAATCCATTCTCACCAAGCAGTAATAATGTATAAAAAAAGAAGTCAGATAAACTCTCACATGATCAACATCATAGTCATCAAGAAAATAATGAATAGGTGGGGCTGCTACGGAAGATACGTTCCTTGACCGTGAGTGTCTTTCCCTTTCCACTGCAGCTAGAAGTTCTTGACTATACAAGTAGAATTAATCACCGAACACCATAAACAAAATAAGAAACAAGAAAAAGGCATAAACGCAGATAACAAAGTAATATATACCAGGCAGCATCCTTCAAGGCAAGCAATCGCCAACATATTGGGCACTCTTTACTTCTTTGTGACCTAAAAAGAAAGGTAGCAAAAAACCTCATTAAAATCACACAACATACAAGAGTATGCATCGACAAAGTAAAAATACAGCACATCCAAATAAGTTCAAAAAAGCAACCTATATTGATGTATTTGGGCTTACCATTCAAGAATGCAATGGAGATGATAGTCATGCTTGCAGCTGGTAATCTGAAAGAAGGAAAGAGTTGAGAGATTCAATGTTTAACTCTAAATAAATTGCAACTTTTCCAGAAAATTTTTCAAAGGTTAAGAGATTCAATGTTTAACTCTAAATAAATTGCAACTTTGGAGAAAAAATTTCCGATTAAACTTCGTGGAAAGAAAGAAGTTAATAACTAACAAGCAAGTAGATTCTCAAACACATTTGCAAAAAGCCAAAAGAAGAAAAAAACATACTCAAAATCCTATATTACCCGTTGCATTGACAGCCATCAGCTTTCATGAAAACATTAAAAATAAAAAATAAAAATTAACTTGACGTAATATCCCTAGCCAGCCCCAAAAAAAACATATAAAAAAAGTGGATTTTTTTACACCACCCATATACTGCATAAACAAATGATCATCACTTCCAACCCAATCAATTTTTGATAAAAATTATACAGCAAGCGACAACAGATCACAGCCGATTACCCCTAAAGTCGTCTATGGATTTATTCCCAGCATGACAGATTGCAATTGAAAAACAACCAGACAACAGAACCAAAAAACAAAGTATCAAATTTAATCCTACTTCACCTACTCAAATGCCACGATTTGATCCTTTCCCATTGAATTTTGACAATGCAAGAAGCGAAATTCTATCTCCATTAAAAATAACTAATAATTAGACCACTTCCAAAACTACAATAAAAGTGAAATTAAATCACCAGGCTTTAAAAATAAAAAATCAAAATCAATTTTTTTTTTCGCTTAGTGATTAATTGGGTAAAGGATCATACAGTGGCAGGGTCGTCGGAGCTGAAAGGCTCGAGGCAAATACTGCAAGAGTCTTCCTCGTAGGTGTCATTGGTTGAAGACGACGGAGTAGCTGAAACGAACAGCGGATTCAACGAAGACGATGAGGAAGCGAAATCTGCCATTGATGTGTGGGAGTGATGCAATGTGAGAAGTCGCAGAGAGGGAGGGAAAAAAAGGCAAAGACTTTATGGAGAAGAATGTGACGAAGAAGAAAGGAACCCTAGAAAAGTGTAGATAAAGAGAGAAAGAAGAAGTGTAAATGGTCAAAGAAAGGAATTACGGAAAAGAACTGCCAGAAAACGCTGAAAAATCAACCGATTCATACGCACGCCTTGATGGAATCAATCTTTCACTTTTTTGTTTTGTTTTGTTTTGTTTTCTTTTTTCGGTTCTATTATTTTTCATGACTTGCTCCTTTGGTTTTTATGTATTGCCTAATACGTGCTTCCAGTTATCATATTTCAAAATTACCGCATCAACTTCTTTTCATTATTAATATTATTATTATTTTTGCTTATCATCCTACAACTACAAGATGATAGTTAACCCAAGGAAAATCAAAAAGCAAGAGCATCTTCGCATATGCTATTTATTTAAAAAATATATAATTTTTAAAATAAAAAGCATATTTAATAATTTAAAAAATAAAAATTATAATTTTTTATTTAACTTTAATTGTGCTATTTATCACACTATTTATTTTTCATTTTTTAATAAATAATCAATACATAATATGAATATATAAAACATACAACAAACAAAGTAATTTTATATGTATAAAAAAAATTAAAATTAAATATAATTATAGTTGTGCATTGAAAATTGCACAATAATAAATCAAATGCATTAAAAGTTGTATATACAGAGTTAGTTTGGCTCTCCAAATGTAGAGAGCTAAGTCTCATTCTCTATTTTAACTTTTCAAATTAGAGAGACCATTGGAGTTACAAAAAAGTTGACTGCTCTATAAAATAGAAAAATTAAAGTTTTTATAGGGTGCATTGGAAATGCTCTAAGAAAAATATTTTTTTTATTCTGAAAAGAAAAGTAATAAATTTGGGCATGTATTATAGGCATGGCTGCACAAGTTTATATAAATGTCAATTTTTCAAATGATCAAATTACCAAAAATATAAAACAAACAAAATAACATTTTCTCGAATGATTAAGGAATTTAATTTAAAAACTTAGCTAATAAAAGAAGAGGTAAAACCATTGCATAAAAACCCTTTGAGCTTTGATGTTTAATTTATTATTTATTTATTTACATTATTAAAGGACTAGGTTTAGATGTTTCTACAAACCTTGAATAAACCCAATTAAGCCGAGATTACAATATCACTCATAAGAGTTTCAAAGCACTTTAAGGTTAGATCATATATGAGAAAAATTGAAACAACTACAGAATCAAATGGACGAATGTTTTCTGATGTACAGGATCCTTTGTCGAAGGCAAGTACAAAGCATACTTACATCTCTGATAGTGATGGAAATATTATAGAGAGAATGATTTAGCTAGTCATTTAAAGCTTAAAACACATTAAGAATTTTTATTGATTTTTTATTCTGATTACAAACATAGATCAGGCTTCCTTATATAGAGAATGAAAGCAAAAAGCTACGAGAAATAACAGCCACACAAATAAAGCAAAATTACAACCACACAATTAAAGTACACATCGAAAGCTAAAGGACTCTTTTACTTTAAACTTTGAATTGTAGCATCGCATGCTATTCTAACTATGAGAGAGATTAAAGTTGCGATAATCCGAATCATCCGAGTCAACAAATCCATACATATTTTTCCACTAAGGGTAGTGATCATTTGAAAGGTCACTGTCATATGGGGATGGAATCTCATCATCATCTAGTGGTTGGGAGTCTGTAAAGCATTCTGGTGAGATTTGAGAAAGATCACATGGGTAGTCTAAAGAAAAATCGTCGATAAGATTTCCTGTGGACAAGCTTGGGCCAACATTTGATGGACCTGGTGTAGAATTAGAAACAATATAGATTTCATGTAATGTTATTAATTTCACAAAGATGGGCTTTGAGCTGAGTCTTATGGGCCTAGAGAAGTCTTTTTTGATAAACTGTGTCCCGTTCATAGACTGATTGAAGAGCTCAACACTTTATTGTTGTCTTGTTGAAGAAATATGGTCAATGCAAGATAAACACTGAGGTAACTTAGTCCTATTATTCCTTGGTGAGCTTCCACAAGGATTTTAATTGAAGGATTTATAAAGTTCTTCTCCGCCATTTGGGTCAGCTATAGTCACCTTAAATAGTGGTAGTGTTATGCTTACCTTATATCCCAACTTTAACATGCTTATTAGAGATCCAAATCTCTTTTCAGCCCTTCATATTCAAGTTCAGATACAAAAGGCTCCTCAAATTGGTACATCCTTTGCAGGAACAATTCAACACCAATTGATATATTTTATACAAGATCATGCGGTTAATCTCTATCTTCCGGTCCAAGAAACATGCCTTGTTTTTGTTATTGCTAACCAGTCTCACATCCTTTCTATTGTCCAGTTCCCTCCAACTATCAGTCATGAATAACTTCTTAAAAGAATGCATTCTAACTAGATCACCAACTTTGAAAACTTACAGGAAGGAATTCATAAACCTCCAGTAAGTCTTCATGCTCCTGTCATGACTTTTACTTGTCTTCCTAATGGAAGTGTAAAAGCTTACTATCAACTCCTAGAAAATGTTGAAAGCCTTATCTTCCTCTGGGATTCTCCCATTTTCCTAGTCCATGGCCATTCTTCCTATAGAAAATGAAACTGATATCTCATTTTTCTCTTTCTACCCTGATGGAAGGAAAAACTACATTGATAAGATTAACAACCATTTTATTTAAGATGTTGCTCTATAAAAGTGTGACCCAGACTATAACTGTGACGAATTTTCTGATGATGATGATGACTATGTCCCATGTCAAAGGTGCTCAAAGAACAAGCAAAAATGCAAGCCGCCTCCTACACGATGCCAATTTCATCCCGACGACCATGATTCTCCCTGGACTCCTCCAGCCAAGTAAAAAGCTCATCCAACAAAGCTGTAAATCTACCTTTCCTTTTTCTCCTCCTATAGCTTCCCTAGCTGTTCCATGTATGATGTTTCATTCTCTAAGTTCATTTCTCCACCATTTGAGAGGATGAAACCATTATAAAAATGTCCAAAAGAGAGAGGCATGGTTCTTTGGATGATAGATATGATTAAGCAAGGGAATGAGACCAGGAAAGCAATGGAATGTTGAGTAACACAACACCATAGATACCATAAGAGATATATAGAAATATTTTTGAAAAAGTCAAAATAAAAAAGTTTAATGGAGTAGTATGCATCATCAAGGAGAACTGGAGTGTTTTCAATTGGCATTCTATCCATGACCAGATTCATATAAAAGGTTCTATGATTTAATTCATGAGGAAAGCTAAGTTGGATAAAAGCATTTTTTTGGAGGATCAGAATGATTGACCATTAGAACCATAGGAAAAGAGGTAACCTAAGAAATTATTTTCATAGGATGTGGTCGAGACAGAATATATGAAATGAGATTATTTTTACCTTTCAAATGTTTGACAAAAAACTCATACTTGGCAAACCAACCTCTGAGCCTTAGAAGCTGCTTATATATAAGAGCTTTGTTATTAAAGTCAAAGACTTTAGGAAATGAAGAATTATCCATCTGTATGAGGAAATGATGACCAAAAAGATAGAACTCAAATTTTTTGATACCATATTTTACTGTGAGAATCTCTTTATAAAAATAGTGTGGTAATGTTTTTCAGATTCTTTGAATTGCCCACTAGCATGTTTGCAGTAATGGTGCTTTCCATTATCATCTTTTTCAAAAAAGATAGCACCCTAATAGTGGTCACTTGCATCAGTCTGCAAAATTCTTTAGCCATTTCCACAAATTTTAAGAAGGGACAGATGATTAACAATTTCTTTTTAAAGCTTTGATAGCATATGTCTAGGCTGAACTCTAAAGAGAATGATTCTTTTTTAACAAAGCAGAAAGTTGACTGGTATATTGAAAAATGAATTTGGCAGATAAAGTAAGGACTAGGTTTACACGATAATATATGTTGTTATTCACCTAGCTTCATTGCTTAGGCTAACTTTATTCTATCCATGTATTATATGGGATTGAAAATGTCAAAAAAAAAAGAATATATATATATATATATACGTGGAAATGGATTGCTAGATCAATCATAAATTACTCAAAACAATAAGAAATTTTCAAGCAATATCAGAAAATGTAAGGGGCATAAAAGAAAAATTCAATTATCTAACTCTATCGTTTCGTTTGAATGACCGTCTAACGCCTCCAACGAAAAGATAATAACAAAAAAATAACAATAACAATTAATATTCCATAAATAATATTAAAAGATATCATATTGTCTATCTGCGTCCCTGTCCGTTACTGAATACATACCCGTACATTGATCAGAACAGAACCGTTGATCACACATGCCTTTGGATGATCTGTACCTAGAATGGGTCCCAGTTTTTTATTTCTTTTTTTTTTTACATTAATTATCCTAATTAATTAATTAAAAAGATTTTAGCTCAAAGCTCTGAGCTTGAGCGAGGGAGCTCAATGGCCGCTCTTTCAGCTTCTCTGCTGCTTCTTCCCCAACCTCTTTTCTCTGCAAAACTCTGTCGTTCTTATTTCCCTCCCCATTGGAGAAACCCTAACTCCAGGCCCATCTCCTCCATTGTTGCATGCGAAAACCGAGCTCTCTGTTCCATGCCCATCCTTAGCCCATCAGACGAGGCCCTGACTCTCCGTGAAATTTGCCAAGGCCACGTTCCGGAGCCCGTACTGCAAAGGCAAGCTCATCGGTATTTCGCAGTTTTGAATGCATTCAGATTTACTCATCCAAATGACCAATATTAATGGCGTATTAGCGTTTGCAGGGCAGAGGAAGTTGGATATGTTATACCAACTGATGTACAAAGACAAGCTCTGCCGACTCTCTTCTCCGGCCGTGATTGTGTGCTTCATTCTCAGGTGGTCAATTTAGGGCTTTTATTTTTATTTTATTTTTTGAGCGGATTCGCGTTTCAAAGTTTTGATTTTGAGTTTTCTGTGCACTTGATCAATAAGAATATGTGATTTCTATAATTGACAGTGCTAATTTAGTCAGTTTTCCATGGTTGGTCCTCTAGACAGGTTCGGGGAAGACGCTCACTTACCTGCTGTTGATATTTTCTGTTGTCAACATTCAAAGATCAGCTGTGCAAGCACTCATTGTGGTTCCCACAAGGGAACTTGGTATGCAAGTACGAATGCCATACATGAATTGTTGGAATGTAAAGCAAGGGTGTTTTCAGGGAATTTGTTTATCTAATCATTTTTTCTAACCTTTTGATTTTAATAAACAAGGTTACTAAAGTTGCTCGGATCTTGGCTGCAAGACCTATGGAAGGTGAATTGGAGCAGAAATTTTGTACTGTCATGGCTCTTTTAGATGGAGGAATGTTGAGAAGACACAAGAGTTGGCTAAAGGTACTGCCTTTTTTGTTTTAATCAAAAAGAGAATTTATGTGGAAATTCTAGTTTAGTAATTTAGACATATGTGGAAATGGTCATTTCATGTGGCACAATTTAAGGCTTGCATACATAGGTCACTCAATCTCAATTGTTCAAACCTAATCCATTTTCTTTTCCTATTGTTAATTATCAAACTTTTGCTTGTGACCTTTTTTTGTTTCGGTTTCCATGTTTGTGCGTTAACTAGTTACTAACAGTTCGAATGTGGTAAGAAGATAAATTGTTGTTTCTAAGGAGAAACTTATTGAGTTCTTGAAGTTTTCAGGCGGAGCCTCCTACAGTTGTGGTTGCAACCATAGGGAGTTTGTGCCAGATGCTTGAGAAGCAAATCTTTACTCTTGAATCAATGCGTGTGCTGGTAATTGATGAGGTAAATCGAAATTCATTTTTATGTTATTTACTTCACTATCGTTTTCAGGTTGAATTATCTAAGATGCTAGGATTTTAAATATCAATTTTTATATTATAGATATGAGGTGCATAAATTCAATTATATAGTTTATATTACTGCCATTAATACATATCAGAGCCTCTTAAGACAATTTATTATGGGGAAAATGGCTGTGTGATTTAAATTGTTTAGTGATAGTTTTGGAGTTATTTATTTCCTTCTAGCTTGAAGAAATGTATGTTATGGATGTGTATTTAGAGTCTTGAAAAAAGATGAGTAGGCAATCATTTACCTTTAAGATGAATTTATTTCTCATGCTGTCAATTAAAGAAGAATAGCACGGAAAATAAGTTTGGTGAGGGTTGACTACTATATCAACTTTTTTGTCAGGTTGATTTCATGTTCAACTCATCAAAACAAGTCAGTTCTCTTCGAAAACTTTTGACATCATATTCGACAATCATTAACCGTCAGACTGTTTTTGCCAGCGCATCTATCCCTCAGCATAGGCATTTTTTACATGACTGTATACAGCAAAAATGGACCAAGGTTGCTGATATTTCTATGTTATTTTCATTTGGATTTATGCTGTCTGGTGTTTTGAAATATGATATTGATATCTATACCTTGCAGAGGGATGTTGTTCATGTACATGTGAATGCAATTGAGCCCATGCCAACATGCATAGTTCATAGATTTGTGGTACAGTTTTCTATAATACAAAACTCTCTCATGTGCTAATTATTTTACTGATAGACATTTGTTATATACATCTCTGACTGTTTTAATTTCTTTGACGACTTACTATCTTTCTCAGTGTTGAATTCATGTCCTTATTTCAGAGAGATGTCTAAACTGTGCTAACACTATGTTGATTAACAGGTATGTGCTAAGAACAGGAGGCAGCAAACCTTGCTTTTATTATTACAATCTGATGCACCAGATTCTGGAATTATTTTTGTCGCTGAGCAGGTTTGTATGGAACATCCTTCCAAATGTGTTATTGTTATTTTTTCTTAAAGGCCAATCTAGTTGTCCAATTTTATTCTAATAATGAACTTGCTTATTCTGCACAATTAGTCTTATCGTATTATGGCATTTGTATCTCTTTTCATTTGCATCCCTTTAGTGTAAATGAAAGAATTCTCAAGCCATTTAATAACTTATCTATTTATTCAGTCTGAAAAATCAAAGGCTGGAAATTCTCCGTCAACAACTCTATTAATCGATTTCTTGAAGGCTTCATATAGTGGTGATTCAGAAATCCTCCTTTTAGAAGAAGACATGAATTTCAATTCACGAGCAGCTTCTTTAACAGTAAGTTATTTAATTTCTTATTGTATCAATAAGTACTATTTTCCTCCATGAATCTATTTGAATTGCTAGTCTTCATAAATAAAGCATGGGAAAATGACAAGCTGTGAGGTCTATTCAGGGTAAACCTAAACATTGGGAAAATGAAAATTGATTGTATCATAATAAAGAAAATAGTGCTGAGCTGTCAGATATTGTCAATTACTTGTTTCTGTTTGCATAGCTGAGAGAACACATGGTGAAAACTAAGATGAAGGCGAAGTGCCGGAGTCACTGCAAACCAAATTAGTAGCAATTTTAGTTTTTGTCATATTCTGATTACCTATCAAATATTATAATTAATATTTCACCAGACTAAATTCTAAAACCATTATAAAAATGGTTTCTTAATGACCACCAATAGGTAACCATGAACAACAGACAAAATAAAGGCTAGTTTAGTTTTACAAAATGGCATTTTTTGATGTATTTCTTCACTCAATACAGGAAGTAAGACAAGGAGGCGGCTATCTTCTGGTATCAACAGATATAGCTGCTAGAGGAGTTGACTTGCCGGAAACTACACATATATACAACTTTAATCTGCCAAGAACCGCCATTGATTATCTTCATCGAGCTGGACGAACAGGAAGAAAACCATTCTCTGATGAGAAATGTACTGTTACCAACATTATAACTCCACAGGAACGGTTTGTTTTGCAAAGATACGAGAATGAATTAATGTTTGGCTGTGAAGAGCTTATTATATAGTAACAATGTCATTTGCACATAAGTTCTTGTAGAATTGGTTCTGGCAGAATTCTACAAAACATTTGGGTTAGCTTTCACAGTGTCAGGTCCCTAATAGTGCTAACACGATAGGACATGTTAGTCAACGGGTACAGGTACAGGTATAGTAAAGCAAGTTAAATTTTCTTTTAATAATATATATACTATATTTATTATTACTCAATATTATTTTCTTATATGTAATATTTTAATTAATTAATTTAATATATAATTTTGTAAATATAAATATTTTTTTACACTACTAACAATTAATGAAATATAATTTTGTATTGATTATTTTGATTTTAATAAATTCATATATTATTTTATTTAAAAATATATTTTATAATTGAGCTTAATGGATTATATTATAATTTAACGAACGAGTTTTAGTTTATATATTCCAATATGAAATTTTAATGGATCATGTTTGCATGAAATAATTTGGACAGGTACACAACTGTAATATAAGCTTGTAAACTTATGAATATGAGAGAACAGAACTAGATTTGGCACACGAATTGAAATCAAGTATGTCGCAGATTTTACAAAACCAAAAGGATTGTGAACATCCACATGGTAAGGATGCCTTAATTTATAGATATAAGTCAAAAGTAAGTAACGCAATTCATTTTTTTTATACCCAAATTTTAATGGACCAAAAAATTCGAAGGTGGAAATACATCAGATTCAGATCACAGCTCCATTCTCAATTATTGAATTTTTTAATATAACGGTTACTCCTGAGCGGATATAAAAGCCCTCTGACGATCTATCAGCTTCTTGAATGCCCTGCAATACAGAAAAATAAAAAAAATAAAAAAAATATTTTAGACGTGATTTTCCTTTTCTTCCTGCTAATATAGTCAGAAAATGTTAAATATAACATAGAAGGGAAATCATATAAAAGTAACTAAACTAATATAAATTCTAAGATCCTATTTCATGGAAATGCATTCAAGACATTGGAAAAATGGGTTAAACATAAGTTCAACTTTAAAAAAGTTTTCAAACCTCTGAGTTTGCTATAACAACATTCTTTCCAATTCTTGCATTTTTGTCAATGATGCATTCTCTGCAGAAGCCATGATTAAATACCAGAGGTTATTATACAATTTATTTGTGGAAGAAAACTTTTGGGAAGATTTTTTTTTTTTAAAAAAAAGAAGGGTTTAAGTAGTCTGTACTTGATTTTTGTATTTTCTCCTATTCCAACAGGAACTCTTCCTTCAGATAACAATGATGACACTTCAACATCAGTTTCATAGAAATCAGCACCAAGCATCACTGTATCCTGCATGTATTTTACAAAATGATTGTAAGAGGCGAAATACCAAAGAAATAAGTATTTAAAAAGAACTCCAATCTCAATTTTTTCTCATTCTTAGTATACCAAGATAATGACTTGCAATATAAACAATAACCCTCTTTTAGAACAAACCTTTAACTGAACATTTGAGTTTATCCTGGATCTGATTCCAACAACACTATGCTCTATAAAGCAATTATTTAAGAAACTTCCATGAGATATGATTGAATCTACAATCTGCATAAGAGTGAGAAGTAAATGTTGATTAAAATGCCAATGGAAGGTTGAGCCATAAGCAGAAATTAAGAAATGTTGCCAAAATGGTAACATGCATGCTAATTTCCAAAAGGATTCTTATATGGTTTTTTTTTTTTTGTTAAATATTCTCATCATGGTTCAAAACTGGTGTTTTGTGTGCATAAACATATTATCTAACTAAACTCAACTCTATTTCTGTAAAAAGCTTCATCAAGTTGAAGAAAAAAGGCCTACTAACCTTGCTGTTGTCAATCTTTGTCGGCGGCAAGTTTCTTCTTGAAGTATACATTGGTTTTTTTGCATTATAGAAGCTAAACTTTGATGGCTGGAAGGCACAATCAAGCAAACATAAGATCGTACTTTCAGTACTCTGAGGTTTTCTTATTTCTATATTTCTTTTGAAACAGAGGGCCTAAGATTATGACTATCATTAAACAGCATGAAATTATGGATGAGTACTAGAGTTTTCTTGCTGCATTAGCTTATCATATGTAAGAGGGCTAGAGTTTTCTTGGTATGGTCCTTTGGAACTCAAGAGTTTGGTGCTTACATGCTCAGTGAGGGCAAGATTTGCCTCAAAGAAGGATCGGATAGTCCCTATGTCTTCCCAATAATCATTGAACAGAAAAGCCTACAAAGAACATACATAAATAAATATAATAACGTTTTAAGTAAAAACTCTGGTAGAGCCATAATAATAGTATATAGCAGGTCAAATTAACACTTTTTTTTTTGGTCCAACAATTATATGTTTATGCATATTTATGTCTAAATAGTATGTTAAAAGTTCAGAAACAAACAGATACTAAACCTTCATGTAGAATTCTTTTGCTGAGGCAGGGATGATCTCTGACCCAAAGTCATTGGCTGTGGGAAATCGCCATCTGGTTTAAACTACTAGCATTATGTTTTCTTATAATTGTGCTTGAATTTAGACTTCTCATGCTTAGTTATAACATTTAAAAGAAAACTTCAGGCTTTTAACTACCTTAAAAGATTCAGAAGTATTTCCTTCTTGAAGACATACACTCCCATGGAAGCAATGTATGGCTTCTTTTCAGCGTCGTCCCGGGAAAGTCCTAAAACTGTTGTATCTACTGCCTAAAAGATTTACTAAAATCAGCATGAGCAGTCAAACTGTAATACCAATTTGAATTATAGAGAAAAAGAGCTCAAGGTTGGAAATCTTACCATTGCCTTCAGGTCTCCTCCTTTAGGCTTTTCACTGAATGCGACGACCCTTCCTTTATTGTCTATCTTCATTAGACCAAAATCTGAGGCTCGACTATTGGCAAACAGTAAAAAACCTCAAAGTTGGTGACGCAAAACTATCAAAGTTAAGTTAGAACTAAAAAGGAAATACAATGCTCACTACAATGGTGTGCTTTACATAACTAAATGGAACTTTTGAAGAGTCAAAATTGTTCAGTATAAGATAATTTTAGGAAGTTTACTTGATGAAAAAGAAAAATCTACCTGTCATCCATTGGCAGACTAGAAATAGTTATATCTGCACCACTTTGCCGATGATTCTGCAGATTGACAGATAAATTTTTATTCGAGAGGTGGCTTTTGAATTTACTCATTGCAACTAAACTATAAATTCTGCCTTACTTGAACAAAGTCCATATAATCCATTCTATATAAGTGGTCTCCAGATAGAATTAGCACATCCTCAATATCCTTACTTCTTGCGTCCTGCAGCATTAAAAGATTATTTGATAATCTTCATACTTCTTGATCATATGGTCTAAGTTAACTTCATAAATCTGGGATTGCTTTATGTATAGAATCAAGCAGGTGAATTCGTTTGAATTTGTCGCCTGGATTAGCAGGTGACTTAGGTCCCTCCAACAGAGAAATACTCGATGTGGTTTACAAGGCACCATAGCTCTAAGACAAAGAAATGGAAGAATACTTGCACAAAATAAGAGACACACAAAAAGTATATTGAAAAATGGAAATCTTGATGTACAATTTGGCAAAAAATATTCAACCAGTCTTTGAACATTTTAGCTAGTAGCGGGTATAAGCAATTCACAAGTGCTACATTCTAATGCATTAAACAAAGTTTGAATATTGCGATTTGTGAATACCTCAAATAACCAGTGGAACTGCCGCACAGCATCTGCAGTACCCTGGAACCACCTTTTACCTGCCTCTCCAGGAGTTTGAGTGGCTGCTAGAACCTGGAAAACAGACAACAAATTTAAGAACTACAAGTAGTGATCGTGGTACAAAACATTCCTTTTTTCCAAATTTTTCTAATTCACCACAAACTTGGCAAAGAATTGGTGTTCCTGTTTTAAATACAAATATGAAATGCATGCATATTGATGTAATATGTATGGAAATACCTCAACATAGCCATCTCCAAAGGTGACTCCACTGCCAAAGTTGTAAGCTCGTGCAATATGCCTGTTGAGCGACGCCGAGTTGAACTGAGTCAGGATATAAACTTTATTGATTCCACTGTTAATACAGTTGCTCATTGGCACATCAATCAGTCTGTATGATCCCCCTATAGGAACCTGCCATTACAATTGGATTGCCATAAGATCCAAAAACACTAACCCATTTGCGTCCAAAAAACGACTATACAATTTCATGAAAGAAATCAAAGAGAGGACACAAAAAAAAAAAAATGAAGGTCACTGTAAATGCATTAAGTTTGATGAAAGTAGGACTCACAGCAGGTTTGGCACGACTCTTGGTGAGGGGGAAAAGCCTAGTACCGGCTCCTCCTCCTAGTATAATTGCCACAGTTGTCCTTGGGTCCCTTTTTTCCATGTCTAAGTCCCTCAACTGCATACAATCAAATCACATCAAATTCACATTTTCTGGGACAATGTCAATCTAGATAAAAGGTTGGTCATATGGTGGACCATAGTTACTGGTGGTGACCAATCCATGATCAGTTAAATAGTCATGATTATATCTTGTTATAACTCATGCCATTTCTTTCATTCTAAGCATTTTTGTATAATCTTAATGTGGGATCCATCACCACTTGACAGCATTGAACATTCTCATCAGTAGGGGTGATTAACAATACTTTTATATTATTATTATTATTATTTATTAATGGGGAAATATATCAATGCCACTGCCAGTGGGCTCATACATTATTTTATTACTTTTTTATTACAAATTGGGATAGAGGGTTTTGCTCCAAAAAAGTTCGAATTTTTGACTTAATGATTAATTTCAGTAGTTTTACACTGAGCTAAGTCTACGAGTACCACTTAGCTCATGGATAGGAATGGAAAAATTAGTTGATATATAATAAGCATGGGTTGGAGTCCAATCAAAGCAAAACAATATTTTTGAAAGCCCAAATGGTTCACTACTAAGCAGCTGAACCAGAAAAAGTAGTCATTATTAGAGAATGGCCCATTGCATTATTAGACTGTTCATCTATACTGAACCATAGATATAGTCAGGATTTAGTGCAAATGACCAATCTATTTGACCGATTTGCATTGCATTGTAACTATTATACTGCAAACCAAGCAGGATGCAGTGTAAATGGCCAATCTATCCTGACTAATTTGTACTATATATATATTGTTAAAAGAGAAATAAAGAGTTGACCTTGGCCTCGCCAACAACATCAGCAGTGAGAGACATACAAACACGTTGCCTAACATTGTTCTTAATAGCCTTCAGCTTCAGCTTCTTCCCCATTAGTTCTCCATTACAGAACTTCACAAGCCTCCAGTTCCTCCTCACCAATCCTGCTGCTCCACGTATCTGGGTAGCAGCTGGGAGGGAGATCCCGCAATCAGCTGATACTGCCATTTTTGGCTATTTGGAACTACAACAAAAAACTCTAGGGAGAAAATGGGAATTGCATGAATGTTTTTCGTTGAACCAAAGTTTTATATGTATTTGGACCCCCTGCGAAGAAGGAAAACAGAGCTATAGCAATTCATCAAAAGGAAAAAAAAAGACAGAGCTACAGCAAAAGTATAGCAATAGTGGTGCTGTTTGTAGTTGAAAGACTCAGAGATTTGCTTACATGGAATTTGCATGCTATTGGAAGATTGAGCCACGTTATCCGAAACCATTTGCATCCACCAATTTTCATTTTGTGTTTTTGTCTTGGCATTGCGTGGAGGGAAATTTTCTAATTAGAGATCAGATATTGAATATGGAGTGAAATTACGAATCAGCGAATATTCCAGGGGTGCTGTTTTTTTATAAATTTGGTCCTATGTGAAATGTAGACCAAGAGATATATGCATGTACAATTTCGTATGATTTTCTTATATGCTATTTGTTCATTTTTAACAATTTTGAATTCGTATTTTCTGCCCAATTTTTAACAAGTTATTGGTTCATTCTTTTTTTTTAATTGAATAGTTCTGTGATAAAATTATTACTTTTTCTGATTATAATTTTGAGTTCAACCTTCCATATATTCAATATGAAAATAAAAATTAAAACTGTCAGTTCATTTACTGATTGCTAACATTACTTCAGAAGATGGTCATGAAAATAATAAGAATAAAAAATCATTTAGAACGACGCAAATCCCTTCCTGCACAGGCATTCTCTTATGAAATTACCAAAAGTCTAGTCTATAGAAAAGAAAACATTCATAGAACATGTTCAAAAGCAAAATTATGGAACAATTATTAATCTTCTAGAGGATCATATTAGCAATAAAAAAAAAACCCTCTAAACGGATGCAATTAGAATTTTACGAAGCTTTCATTGGAATAAAAATAAAAATTAAATGAAAAGAAGAAAAAGTTGTAGACACCAAAATTACCAATATTAAAGATACAAATCATAAAACTGTACAATTAAGAAATTAATAATATGGTATGGAGGGAAACATAACATAACACAGTGGCAGGTGAGACTGAAACATAACACAGCTAACAGGAGGATTTGGACACAACAACAAACAAGATTATTATTGATAATTGGTATAATGGTAATTAAAAAGCTATAAAAGCGTGTAATTTGTTCATTTTGTAATAAATTAAAATTTAATCAAATTATAGCATATAATAAATTTATTAAAATATTGGCTAAATATATTTATCAAATGTATTAATAAATAAATAATTTATTATTTTAATAAAAATTCACTTTTCAATATTTAATTTATATAAATATATCAAATAATAATAGTATGTAAAAAATTAGACTAGACTGACTTTGCTAGGCTTTTGGACCGAGACATTGGTCATATTTGTTCCCCCAATGAAATCGTACATAAAACGCCGTCGTATATTTTCAGCTAGCAGGTTACCATCCAAAGTGGTTTCCTAGCTTGGGCTTAAAGAAAGAGAAAAAGCGGACATTTTAGACACGGACAAGAAATCTGTTAAATTCGTCCACTTTCTTTGCAAAATCTCTTGGGTAACTAACTTCTCTCAGCTTCTTCACCGACAATGGCATCCTTGCTGCGTAGTATTCTCCTCCCATTTTTGCTTTCTACCATTCTCTTCCTTAATCACTCCGTTAGAGCCGACAGTGGTAAAGCTTTCTTTCTTTCTTGTTATTCCTCTCTCTCTTTTCCTACCATTTTTTTGGTGGGTTTCTCTGTAATTTTTTTTTTGCCCTTATGTGGCTTGTTCTAATCTTCTATATTATTTTGAGGCTATTTAGTTCAATGTAATTAATATACTAGCTAATGAGTTTAGTTTGCTTTCTCTCTCTCTCTCTCTATATATATATATATATATCACGCTTGAGATTGAGAAGTGTATATATATAATTTTTTTTTTTCAATCAAATTTTGTTTCTTTAGGTTTTGGTGATACTGTAGATGTGAACTTTGAAACCCATTTTGGATAAGATCTAATTATGCCTAATTGATCTGGGTTTGGCTTATTTCGTCAAATAGCGAACAAATTGTGTTAAGCTACTGATCTTATAGATCTGGTTCTTGCAAATGCGGTGTATTTTTTTTACTTTTATAATTGGTAATTATGAGCTTGATTTTTTAAAGCTTCTACGATCAGACGCACAAGAGATCTGAGAACATGAAGAATAGGTGAAATGCTTGATTATTATTATTATTATTATTTTTGTTTTTTACGGTTTTCTGTAGTGATACTAATTGCAGTTTCAAAATTGGATAAAATTACAATGGACAAAAAGTCAAATGGATTATAGATGCCATGATATGAATGTACATTTTGATTGGGCCAAAATCATGTATATTTGTTTTTCCATTTATCAGGTGGTTTTATTGGATGGTTTAGCATATTATTTTACCAAGAGTTTCTTGCCTTCCTGCTTTGGCATACACCATAATTGGCTTTCTCTATGAATGTAACTTGAATGTTGCAAAAGTGCATGCTATCAACAAGCAGTACAAAAACGTCATTGCTTCATTTAAATTTAATACCATCAGATATGAGCTCCCTAGGATATCTCTCTTGGAGATTTTACGTAATGATACTGAACTTGCCCCATCTTTTTTTCCTGCAGATGAGGAAGATGCACTTTTTAAAGGCATAAACAATTATAGGACTTCCTTAAGCTTGTCGGCTCTAGCAAGCAACGAAAATGCAGAGTGTCTTGCTGATGGAGTAGCTGAGCAATTCAAGAATCAACCCTGCACTAACACTACAGGTTCTAACACAGTACTAGGGACTGAACCTAATTTCCCCAACTATCCCAAGATTTTAGCTAAATGCCATTTGAATCTCTCCAACACAAGGGATGGAATAGTGTTGCCTGCTTGTGTTCCCAAACTGGATCCAACTCTTGTACTAACAAACTTCACAAAATCTCAGTACTCGGATTATCTCAATGACTCAAAGTTTACCGGAGCTGGGATTGGTTCTGAAAATGACTGGATTGTTGCTGTTCTGACCACATCAACACCCGAGGGAAGCTTTGTGCCGGCCACGAATGATAATGTTGGTGTCAGTGCAGCCAGTTTTCTCAATATTCATGCGGTATACCACTTTCTAGTTTTGCTGATGGCTTCTATCTTACTGTTGTAAACCAAAAGCATAGCTATACCCTACGTTTCCTCTTAGTCTGTTTCTATTTTTTCTGAAGAAAGACAATCAAAGGCCATGTTACAATTTACAAGAGGAGTTTTTCTGCTTCTCCAACAGAGTGAGAAACAATGAAATCTTTGAATGATGTTGCTTTTTATATTGTAAGCTTTTGAGCAGAACTTGATGCACCAAGTTTTATTTGGTTCTAGGATGTAGACTTGTGTGTGTGGAGTAAAATTTTGGTGTTCACTGTTATTGATCAATCTTCTCATTTTTCTGAGATATTCATGAAAGAAAGTGTAGACAGTTCTACATACAGTAATTCAATAATAGCTAAATGCTGTTGCAAAATTTTCTCATTTATCTTTCTTTCCCACATTCTCATGGAAAAATGATTAGATAAATCATATTGAAAATCTGGAACCCAAATGAAAATAAGAAATTAAAATCCTACTGGCAGCCTTAGAGAAGGATGGCTTGTCTTCTCATGCACAAATAGGAAGAAAACAAATGTCCAATGTGTTAATATCGTTTTTCTTCCAATATATTTCCAGCACCTAAATAAATAAATAAGAAAGATAAGTAAGAAAAAAAGAAGTAAAAAAGAGAAAATCTTCTAGGTCCCGAGGTGAGAAGCTATTGGCGCGGCATGTAACTTTGAAAGAAACATCATGTTTACATATTCAGATCATTGGCTTTTGTTTCACAAGGCTTGGTTTTTTTATTATGTTAAATATTCCCAGCGTTTGAAAATAAATTGGAACAGAAAAAAGGCGTTCTTGAAACTTGCAGGTTGAGAAGAAAAGCTTCTTGTAATGTAGATGCCATGACTATCACAGTTCCAAAACTCACATGCTGCTAACAAATCAAGATACTTTACATTTTATTAATTTCAAGAGGAAAGACGTACAAAAAAAACCACAAATTCTTCACCCTGGAGTCTGGAGCTCACGAGCTCCCTGGTATCTTGAGTAAACAGATCAATATACTTCAAAATTTTCACTTCCGAGTAAGAAAATGGACAAAACAATACGAATATTATTCGACAGATATCTAATAGAGGGGGAAAAAAAAATTGTTATTTGGATTTCCTTTCCTTAGATATAAAATGGACTTCTAGCATTCAACATTGTTTAACCTGCAGATAAATAATTAGGCGGACACATTCATTCGCTCTTCTTCATTACGAGGAGCTGAGCTCAAATATTCAATTTAATGACATTTTATTTATAATTCAAGCGCTCTTTAATTTGCCATGATTTACAAAAACAAACTTTCTAAGTGCAAGAAATAGGACCCACATGGTCTTTGTGATCTTTTCCTTTATCATCAAATGTAAAGCTGAGCTTAGAACAGTCTTCAGAATCTGAGCCTGTAACCCTTTGAAGAATCCCAGAGCTCCCTCTCTTTTCCAAATAGCATAAATGGCGCCTGAAACTGTCTTTTGGGGTTTATCAGAAGCTTCCTGGTTCTCATCGTCATCTGTTTCAGCAGCTTGAATCATTACCTTGCACCTGTGGCAGTTTGTGGTTGTAACGTAAATTTGTCATTTGTCTTAATAAATATAAACAACAGCAACCAATAACGGTAAACATATTCTTTTGGAAAAATTTCTTTAATCCAATTATTATAAACAAACAAATATAGTGTCTAATGTTATTCATTTATTTAGTATCCAACTGCATGAGGTATAGAAATGAATTGACCGTCAACCTGATTGCTGGGTATGTCAAGATGGTAGCAACACACTTTGAGACAGCACCCAACATGAAAGCAGAATAGGCAGAAAGAGCTTCTGGGGACGACACTGTAACTGTTTTTCTGCTCAGCTTCCCCTTCAGTTTTCTTTGTTTCAGCTGATCAAACACAGTGTACTGTACCACAGAAGTTCAAGTTTCAACTTAACTTTGCTTTCTCTTGCAATTCTTGGTTTATATGCAACATCAGAAAATGGGAAAATCTATCAAATAAAGAGCTGCAGGTAGCAGTTAGAATACTAATACGGTGGGGGTGAAAGCCATTGTCCACCTCATCCAAAAACTCAAAACAATACCAACTCTTTAACCTCCAAGAATTTATAGGAATTACCAAACAGATCGCATGGTACATCTGAGAAACATTCATGCTAAAAGTATATGCAACCTGTGTACCAGAAACCACATAAAGTTACCTGGATAGAAGGGTTAGATGTCAAAAGAAGAGATATGCCAAGACCGTCAAATGCCTCTCTCCAAGTGCCCTCTGAAAGGGTCTTCCAAAGTCCTTTGGATTTTCCAAACTCACTTGTCTGCATCCTTGAGGATGCTGTATCCAAGGGCTGAACAGCATAATCAGAGATAATATGTCAAACATTAAATCCATAGTTAATAAAACACACATTAAGCTATTGCGGTGATTAAACAAGAACTCTTTTCTATAGCATATGATGAGAAATGTTTCCATTTAAAAAGCAATCTGCTCTAATGGGATCCAATGAATCTAAAGAAACAGCCCGTGCTCACAGTTTAACCATCGTTATTATCATGTTTTTTTACCTTGTTGGTAGGTGTTATGTGTCTAACAGCAAATTTGATCAGATTTTAGAAAACCACAGAAACACCTCAAAATTCATGGTAAGCGTTCCATGATAATCAAATAAAGAATATGTGGGTGCATGGTCTCACCTGAATCAATATGACTGTACAAGCCCCAGCAGCGGCCGCAATAATCAAGTTTGCTCTAGTTCCAATGGTTTTGTAGCCAGATTTTTCCAAATAAACCCTCTTAAGGAAACTGTATCCATAGAAGTAGGCAAATTGTGAAATAAAGGACTGAAGATTCTTTGTCCCAAGGCCCTGGTACAATGAAAGCACCTGACGGGTAGAAATTGCTTCCCATAAAACATCAGAAATTTTCCTGCAAGAAGCAAAGAATCTCTAAGCAGTTGCTGAAGATTGAAAGCTAATCAGCTAGCCGCTCTAGAGGAGCCAGAATAATTAATAAACTAAAACATTGGGCAAACAAAATCCATGATTTAACTATTCTAAGACTATCTGTAAAAGTGCTGAGCTTTCCTGACCACTCTACAATGCAAGCACATCTATGATATCAAAAATACCAAAATCTAGTACTAACAAATTTATACAAATAAAATTCTTAGAATAGTTGCTCTTATACCATACAAGATTGCAAATACTATCTCCATGACAATCAACAAACCGGAGGTAAAAATCTCAACTTGTATAAAAGAATTATGAAAACAAATCCTAAGAGAAAAAGAGTCGTACAGAGAAAAAGCACAAAATTAGAACATTCCTAAAAAAATTAAAAAAAAAAATATATATATATATATATAATAATTACGTGGGACCAAAAGGGCAAAGGAAACCGACCTGTACTTCTGCTGATGGTGAGCTCGGACTTCAGCTTGATATTTAGTCTTACAGGTATCAAGTGGGTACAAGATGGTGGTGCTAACCAGAGCTCCAATGGCTCCTGATGTTGCCTCTGACAGAGATTCCATATTCAAAGCCCGTTTCTTCAAATCCTAACCCTTATTCTGTACAACTGGGTTTTGAAGAGAGAATGAAGAAGGAAACGAAAGCTTCAGCCTTTGGGATTGAAAGTTGAAACTGCGTATGTGACCAAATTGAGATATGCAGGTTTCAGAAGCAGTAACTGAAAGTGACGCAGAGAGAGAGAGAGACCAAAAGGGGTTGGCTTTTACAGTTGGTGTATCTTTTTGGGAAGCGCATTCGTAATTCGTAAATAATTTGCTTTGCATCTCTCACTCTCTCTCTCTCACTCTTGAGTCACTGGTATTCTCTTTATACCTTTTTTTGCCTTGGATTATTACCGTTTTACAAATGGGTTTGCGGTTGACCATTATTGTATTTCCCACCTTTTTGGTGCTCCGTTCTCTTTTGTTATTTATTTATGGATTAAATTTTTACATTAAATTTTTAAATTTTAAATATATCATATTAAATTTTAAATTTATATTTTATATTATATTAAACTTTTCAAATTTAAATATATCATATTAAAATTTAAATATATCATATTAAATTTTTAATTTATATTTATGTCACTTTTAAATTTTAAATGTATTACATTAAGCCTCTAGTTTATTTTCTTTGCCAATTTTTAAAAATATAAATAAAAAATCATCTAATTTATTTTTATCTAAAACTTTTTATTTCATCCAAAATTACTAAAAAAAAATTATCGTGAATTTTTTTATCCTATATATTTTTCATCGTGATATTTTTTTTATCCTAAATTGTTAAAAAAATTATCATAAAAATTTATTTAATCTTATATTTTTTCATCATGAAATTTTTTTAGTTTAGGATGAATAATTTTTTTTGGAGGAATAAAAAATAATTTTTTAAATATTTTAGAAAATTGGTAAAATAAAAGAATTTTAGAGTTATTATATTGCATTTAACAGATTCTGTTAAATTTAATTTAATTCGACTAAATTGTAATTTTTTACAAAGTAGAAAGTATTAAATGATAAAATTAATTGTAGTGCTTTTTATTTAAAAATAAATAAAATTTTAGAAGGTTTTAAAGTACATTAATTATTTAATGTGACATAAAATATAAATTGAAAGATTAAAGTAATACACTTGAAATTTGAAAGTTTAATGTGACATAAAATATAAATTGAATGATTAATGTGATACACTTGAATCTTGAAGGCCTAATGTGACATAAAATATAAATTTGAGGCTTAATGTGATACATTTAAAATTTGAATTCTTTATGTGAAAGTTTAGCAAACTACATGATACTAAAGTGTATTTATCTTTTTATTTATCCCACTTTCTTTCAGTTTATTTTTTTTCTACTTAATTTATTGCTTTTGTTATTGTTTATTTATTTAATTTATTGTTCTTGTTATTGATTATTTTTATGGAATTGTTTTTGTTATTTCTTTATAAATAATTTTTAGTAAATTTTACTGATTTTTTTAAAAATTATAAATTAAAAAAGATTTAAGGGAAAAAAATATCATTTAAATATGCTCAAAGAGCAATAATAGGGTTTCACCAAAAAAAAAAAGAGAGAGCAATAATAGGGGAATTTGAGCAACAATGAAGTGGGTATAAATAGGAGCTGCTAAGTTTGTCGAGTTCTAATGCGGATAAGATTTCTAATGGTGTGCTTTTGGAACTTAGAGTTCTAATCTTTTGCATAATGGATCTAATCCAGCTTCTTGTTTCCCTGAGCTTCTATGGAGATTTTTTTATTTTTATTTTTCTTTTGTATTGTAATGGATTTTTTTTTTTTGGTTTATTCTTTTACGATTTCTGTAACAATAATAAAGAGATGGAATTAATATTTGTTTTATTATTTTACTAGTTTTTATTAATTCTAAAATTTTAAAAATTTGGTATTAGTGGAAAATATGTTTTAAAATTGATGGAAGGGGAGGAAAGACGCTAGAGAAGAGAAGGAAAATTAAAGAGAGAAAGCATTTATAATATTTGTATTAATTTATTTTTTTTACAAAATTATTATTTTTATTAATTAAAAATATTTTAAAATAATACAAGGCTATTAATTCTTTTTTACAATACTACTAAAAGAATGTTGTTAAAACATATTTTTCAAATGTTTGGAACTATAAAATTTATTGAAAAATAAAAAGTAATTAATAGGGGTACACATGTCAAAAAACTTAAAAATGGAGGCCAATATTCGATAATTTATAAATAACGGGGCCTATATTGGAAACTACAAAAAGCATAGGGCAACAATTACAAACCATCATTTTTTTTATCAATTTTTTGAAAACAGATCCCCATTTTCCTTTTTCCCTCCTTTCAAATTCCTCTCGCAACGTCTAAAAATTTATTCTCTCTCTCTCTCTGAGTCTCAGACAATGATCTTCATAGAACCCTAGCTTATTTCGTCCGTACAACTCTCCGTTACACTGCCACTCAAGCAACGACCAAAACCCGCCCCTAACTCCGATGCAAGACATCTTTGGATCGGTCCGGCGGTCCTTAGTGTTCAGAACTCAAGGTGGGGACGATAATGGCCGATACGGTGGTCTGGTCGAGAAAATCGGCACCAGCATTCGAAAATCTAGAATCGGATTGTTTTCTAAACCGTCTCTTCGGGCTCTTCCGCAAGGTCCAAAGAAGGACGATACGCCGCCGATCCGGTGGCGGAAGGGCGAGTTGATTGGTTGCGGTGCGTTTGGTAGGGTTTACATGGGGATGAACCTGGACTCCGGTGAGCTTCTTGCTGTCAAACAGGTTCGTGGTGGTTTATGATTTTGGTTTTTCTATTTCACTATTGGTTTTGGTTGGATTTTAGTTTTAAATTTTAAATTTTAAATTACTTTCAGGTTCTGATTGCGGAAAATTGTGCTTCCAAGGAGAAAACACAGGTATATTTCTAATGTAACTTCTTCATATTAGAATTTTTTTTTAAAAACTGTTTTGAACTTTGTGTATGATTGACAATTTGCAAGCACACTTGCTTTTTAGCTTAGTTTAATTGAAGGAATTTTCTTTTATGTTAAGGAATTACTACTACTGATTCTCTCTTTGTTGAATATTCATGAAAATAGGCTCATATTTGGGAGCTGGAGGAAGAAGTAAAGCTTCTGAAGAATCTTTCACATTCAAATATAGTTGTGAGTATATTTGACTCATTTTATTTTATTTTCTTTTTCTTTTTATGTTGTGCGTCTGTGTGTGTGTGGAAGTGGTGATGGTTTATTTTTAAATTTTTCCATTATTATTATTATTTTTTTTCCTTCAGAGGTACTTGGGAACTGCTAGAGAGGATGAATCGTTGAACATTCTGTTGGAATTTGTTCCGGGTGGATCAATATCATCTCTATTGGGGAAATTTGGATCCTTTCCTGAGTCTGTATGTCATTGTAATTTTTTAATATGACAAGCTTCAGGTGTGTTGGGTGCTAATATTGTAACATGACTTTCTTTTGGTTCTGCTAAACATAACAGGTCATAAGAATGTACACAAAACAGCTATTATTGGGTCTCGAGTACCTTCACAAGAATGGAATTATGCATAGGGACATCAAGGTAACCTCACTTCCCTTCCTCGTATTGAAGTAGACATGTTTCCCCCTTTTTCTCTCATATCTAACAATGGGCATGTTCATATAGGGTGCAAACATCCTTGTTGATAATAAGGGATGCATTAAACTTGCGGATTTTGGTGCATCAAAGAAAGTTGTTGAGCTGGTATGACTTCTTCTTAGCCACAAATTTTATCTACTTTCTATAGACCAAATTTAGTGAGTTTTTATATGTTGATACAGGCTACTATAAATGGTGCCAAGTCAATGAAGGGTACTCCGTATTGGATGGCTCCTGAAGTTATTCTCCAAACTGGGCATAGCTTGTAAGAACAATTTCACACCTGTCTACTAAGGATAATAAAATTAAGACATAATTTTAATAACTAGAATCAAGTTCATAGACGTGACTACTATATCTATTGTCAAGATATTTGATTAAGAATACCACGAACAAAACATATCTGTCATTCTGACCTCCAATCTTAAACATATTTCCTTGCACATGAATGTATAATTTATTCATTTCTCCAATTAGCAGAGTGATGAAACATCAAAATTTATTTCCTCTTTGATAATGAACTGTGGACGTGATGAGTTTTTGCAACTTGGTTTCTTAGCTCTGCTGACATATGGAGTGTTGGATGTACTGTGATTGAGATGGCTACTGGAAAGCCTCCATGGAGCCAGCAGTATCAGGAGGTGCACATATAAAGCTACTTGTCAGATTAGCATTTATTAATTGATGAGTAGAATTTACAAAAGTTTTTAATTGTGTTTTCCCCCAAAAAGTTGTCAACTAAGACAGTTGTTTCTTTCAGGTTGCAGCTCTCTTCCATATTGGAACAACAAAATCTCATCCACCAATTCCTGAGCATCTTTCTGCTGAGGCTAAAGATTTTCTGTTGAAATGCTTACAAGAGTAAAATTATAAATCCTTTATACTGTTCTCCTACCTATACCCCTTATTAACTCTTATATGATCTCCCTCAATTTCTTTTTCGAGAGTTGACAACATGCATATTCTTTTATTTCCTTTGAATCCGCTGAGTATAAATTTAGACTGATATTTCATATTTTGTTAATCATCTCTTTTACACTTTAATTGTGGTGGCAGGGAACCAAACGTAAGGCCTGCAGCATCAGAGTTGTTGCAGGTACTAGTAAATTGTATATTATGCTTTCCCTCTTTCAAATAATAAGCAGCAATCCAGAATACCTGCATGTAAACATGCATACACATATACCTACATATCTTTCCAACTCCGTGTGCATGTACCTAATCCTACTTTTATTTTACTCATTAGAGAAATTAACTTTGTTAACTGTATGCAGCATCCATTTGTCACTGGGGAGTATCAGGAACCTCATAGAGTATTCCGCACTTCATTTATGGTCCGTACAATTGCTTTATGCTGTAGTAGTTGAGTGTCCTATTCTTACACTTTTTCTCCTTCTCGTGATAACTTTCCTTTTATCAGGAATCTGGAAACCAGATGGCAACACCTGGGGGAAATATTAGGAACTCGTAAGTGCTTTCATATCTGTAATTCTTACTAGTTGTTGGCAATCTGAAATTTGAGTTTAACCAATGCTGCAGCTTGAACCCTGCAATCAGAAGGTCAACCTGTGCAGGCTTGAAGGATATTTTTGATATGAGTAGTGTGAGGTGCTCAACTGTATATCCTGAGAATTTGTCAGGAGTGGGCTCCCACTGGGGACCAGTGAATGGTGATGATGATATGTGTCAGATTGATGATCAAGATGATCTTATGGTTAGTTCATTAGTCAAATTCAGATCTGCCTCAGTCTCTAATGATTTAACCAAGGTAATGAACCTTTTTCTCTGTTTGACAAACTACTTGAGTATTTAAATTTAAACACTGATCGGAGGATTTTTCCTTTTGTACTAGAGTTTTAATCCTATGTCTGAACCAACTGATGATTGGCCATGCAAGTTTAACGAGAGTCTAGAGTTGACCAGGAGTAGAACAGACTTATCTCCTGGTGAAACAATTCATAAGGCTACTGGCAGTCCGGAGGAATTTGAAAAGGAGACTGACTTTGAATTTGCCCGTGGGCCATTGGCAGCTGAGGATGATGATGAAGTTACAGATTCAAAAATTAGAGCTTTTCTTGATGAAAAGGTGCTGATTTTCTTCACCATGTTATATGGATAACTAATTAGGTTACCCCAAAGGTTCCTTTCATTTTCAATAATTCCATGTCATTAAAAAGTCTGTGAGGAGTATATTGCACATGCTTGTGAAAAATACTAAACATGCTTTATGAAACTATATCAGGCATTAGATCTGAAGAAGCTGCAGACCCCTCTATATGAAGAGTTCTATAACACATTGAATGCAACTGATCCTCAAAGTGTGAATGGAATTGCAAACAGTGTAAATGTTTCAAATAATTGGAATTTGCCTCCTAAGAGCAGGTCTCCCAATATGGCACCTAGTCGAAGACTCTCTGCAATGGTTGATGCTACAAAAACTGCAATCCCTGGAACTGGGAGTAATTCCAAAATTGTATCAAATGCTAGCAGTGTGCGCAGTCGAGCTTTACAGGAAATCCAGCCCCCTCAAGCTACTGAATGGAAAGGGCTTCTTCTTGATGCTCAGGAAGGATCATGCAGTCCAAGGTTCATGATCTTATTTCTGGTGGCTTTCATTAGGTTTTGCTTCCCTACGTATTTTATTTTCCTAATTTAGCTTCTTTGAAACACTTTTACTTGCAGTGCAAGCTTCTCTGAGAGGCAAAGGAGGTGGAAAGAAGAACTTGCTCAAGAGCTTCAAAGGAAGCGAGGCAAGTGTTTTGCTTCCTGGAGATGACTTTCCGTAGCCATTTATTCATGATTTTCTCAATCTCATTTAAATGAAAAGAACATAATTATTAATATTTTAAATGGATCTTAACTAAAGTGTAATATGCAGAGATGATGCGACATGCAGGAGGAAAGACATCATCCCCAAAGGATCCAGTTCTAATTCGACAGGGAGAGCGGCTATGGTTTGCATACCCTGGAAAATGAGTTGGTTTATTTTTGTCTTTATTTTTGTATCTATATTGTCATACAGAAATAAATTATGCTTTCCATTTCTGGGGAGTGATAGTGTATGTATATGAACTGTTATTGGTGAGGATAGTTACCCATACAGGAGGGTTACCTTGCCATATCTGCGTCAGTAGCAGGGCTGTGCAACCTCCCAATCCCACTGTATCAAGTCCATTGTGTTTTTTTATTACCAAAAAAAAAAGAAAGTTCCTTGTGTTTTTGGCAGGAAAATTGTCTCTTATAAGTAACCCAATATTTTTTGTATTCTTTCATTAGTATTCTTATTATTTTTTTCTATTTAAATTCTATCTTCTATATAAAGTCTTTATGTTGTTTTGTGGCATATGAAACATGAAGTAATTGAGTTTGTGTGTATCATATAATTTCAGAATATAATATTTTTGCACATTATGTAAGAGTTTCAGCGAACATGCATTTTCCATATGAACCCCCTTGCTCAAATTCCTCTTGCTCTTTTCTCTACTCATTTGTATATGCGATGACTCCGCAACCATTACCCAAAAAACTAACAAAAATAAATATTGATATTACTTTAGTCAGATTTAGTGGCATAATTGACAAAAATGGAAGCTGATTTGTTATACTTATTTTACCAACCATAACCAGAAGTAAAAGCAAGTGATATAGTATAATTGTATTATGACCTATTTAATTGTGTTATGACCTTTGTAATATTGTTGGCCTTGTGATGGAAAAATATTAAACCTAAATGGAATCGTGGCTTTTAGGGAGAACATTTTAGAAGAAACTTTTAGGAAGGTTTATGAACAAGATTTTGGGTTTAAAATATTGGGCCTAATTCTTCATGGAAGGAGGAAATTTGAAGCACGGAACAACATTTGCTGCTTATGGAAAAGTAGGGCCTAAGAGCTGTATTTATGATTAGGAAAGAAATAAAAATAATTTTCTGTGGTCAAAACGGTAGGTGAATGTGAGTTGGGAATTTTATGCCTAAAATATGGAAGAATGTTTTATTAGGCCAGAGGATTTATTGCTTGTGACAGACCCAATCGAAGTAGAAGTCTAACTATATTTGGGACAGAAAGTGGAGAATTACTATTCGCTTGGAATTTTATACTTATTGGAATTGTAAATCTTCATAGGCATCAAATTCGGAACCATCTCTAGACACACAGACATATACATATTTTCTCAACAAAAATCAACATTCAATCATATTGCAGAATTTCCATATCTTTGAGATTTTTTATTTCTTTAACTCGTTCATCATTATTTTGTTCAAATTTAATTTGCAAAGTCTTTTTAATTATTAAAATAAAAAAAAAATTATNACTCGTTCATCATTATTTTGTTCAAATTTAATTTGCAAAGTCTTTTTAATTATTAAAATAATAAAAAAAATTATTAAAAATTTGTTCCCTATTTGTGAGTACAATTATTTATTTAGAAATTAGATTTGCACATATTTTAATTTTTCCTTTGAATTTTGCATAATTTGAAAGTGGCAGTTGGCTCGTAGATAACTAATTGTTGATTCAAATAATCAACAGATTGGCTATATGATTATGCCCAAATCGTTGCTTTATTCAAGACCCCATTTATGGTACGTCTGGAGTGGTACAATAAATGCACCACAGAAGGATTTAAGATTGGTATTTGCTAGTTACTATATTGGTATATATTTATTGAAGACTTGGACAGAATCATATGACAGAAATTTTGGACAAGAACATATGACAAATTTACTTATTTCAAGTGGGAAAGTACGTAACATGATAGTTGAGTGATTTCATGAGCAAGATTTCAAGCTTTTATTTGATTAATACCAAGGGTACCATATTGTTTATCAAGCTGGTTAATATTATCAATCGGATGTAACAAAATGATGCGTCTATTAAGTTATTTTGCCAGTTAGTTGGTAAACAACTAGGAACATTTTGCATTAGTGTCTATTGTAATCCCACCGAAAATATATATGACTAATCAAAGTGAGAAGCTTCCAACTTTCACGGGCTAAATGTTTGTGACTTTGTAGGTTTCAAATGTTGACTCAGAGAATCTAAACCGACTGCAGAAAATGGACATATGATTTAGAGCCCATTCAGCGATAGTGAGATTACCATTTTTAACATACCTTGTTTCTTGATTTAAAAAGCATAAACATGTATTTAAAAATGTTTTAATGGGGGACAAACTTTAATATTTTGTTGAAGTCAAAGAAGCAAAAGAGTTTGGCAATGGCCTACAGAATCCAAATTGGCTGGAAAAATGTCATTTATTTAGAGCCCATCAGCAACAGGGAAGTTTCTTTTTCTTATTTGTTATATGTCATATTTTTCTTTCTTTTCTTATTCATATTTGACTACTCATAGTATAATATTTTGTGCTATTTTCTGTGTGCCATATAATACTGTTTTTCTACATTTTGAAAACTGAAACATGTTTTCAAAATACAGCAAAGAAATGAACATTTTTTTTTTAAATAATTTGAATTGTCAAAGAAGCATGAGTTTGGTGGGAATGAATATGATGATGTGGGTCTTAAGAGTAGCATGGAGCTATTTATGGGTCTCCACTGAATTGTCCCCTTGTTTCCTAAATTTTGTACAAAAAGGGCTAATTGGACCCGACCTTGCCATGAATTCATGATTTCCTATCAGAAAGATCAATAAAAAATCTGATAAAAAGTTCTTTCCGTTCCCCCTTATTCTCAAATTCATTGAATTATTTTTAACAACTTGGTTGTTGAGGGTCAAAAGACTAAAAGCCAGAATTTTTTGTTTTCATTAGATTAATTAGCAGAAAGTTTTCTGGAACACAGAAAGAAACATGGCAAAAAAAAAAAGCTGAAATTTTGAATGATTAGAAGGGACAGCAAAGCAAGCAGTTGGAGTATCTTTTTTCTCTTTTTTGTAGTAAAAAAGAAGTTCTTAACGTGAAAGACCTGGATTCTTGGAGATTTAGATAATGATACAATGAAAATATCACTCAAAGGAAAAAAAAAAAAAAAAAAAAAAAAACTGTGCAACATGAAAAAGATGAAAAGTCATTTTCAAATATTTTTCTAAGGCGGTTTGATTATTCCCTTTGGAGAATCAATTACCAAAATCAAATACCCTTCACATATCTTTCAGTAATTGACTTGTCTGTAAAATACCAAAAAAAAAAAAAAAATTGACTTGTCTGTAGATTGTACGCCCCCCCAAAAAAAAACTTACATCCAATCAACCTTTATGTAAAGGAGGAGGTGTATCAATTGCTTCCATTAATATCAAAATATTCATTTCGAAATTCATATAAATTTCAGCTAGCAATCTTGTCTAACATGAGCTGCCCAGATGGTGAAAACTAATAAACAGTCCACATTTTATTTTGTTTACTTTCCATCATGAATCTTTACATCTGGGAAAAAAATTGAAAAACCCAAGATGTAGTTTTGTGATTTGTGATAGACTCTGTTCATAAGAATGTCTCAACGTCTTGATTATAAATATACTCATTAATTTATTGGTGAGGTAGTAGGTATCTCTGTTTTTTCTACCTCTATAGTCTCATTTTATATAAATCTTATTGACCCCTTTCGTGTGTTCCTCACATTTTTGTTTTTTTGGTCAAAGTAAAGTAGAATAATATTGCTAAATTAATAATATGTGTCTCATATCACAATGACTTTAAATAGAAAGTATGCATGCATGTATGGAGAAAAAAATAAAAGAGACATGGAAAAGACAAACAACAGGAAATACAGGATAAGAACATAGAACTTTAAGTGGGTGTGTGATTAGGAAAATTCCAACTATATATCTTAGAAAAGCTTTTTTCTTCCTTCATACATAAGTTACTTCGTTACAAATCAAGAGAACATGATTTAAATATATGATTAGGATTTATGCACTTTAATCAATATAATCTTATAACTCATGATGTTATAATTCTACCATCACTTTTTCTAAAAACGCAATCTTATATATATATATATATATATGCAAAAGTGAAACGCCAATTATTAGTTTAATTTATATGCATTAATATAAACATTTTGGAAGGTTCCTAGTTTTCTAAAGCCATTGTTAATGGATGAAATTTGAATTCAAGGAAAGCGACAATGATATACAAGCTGGACAATTTGATGGTTAATAATGCTTTATGAAAGAAAAAAATGGTTTGGAATTAAAAGAATTCAAAACCTTGTTATGTGGAGAGGATCAAGCTCATGACTCATCCTCACATGACCAATCTTCACAAATATCATGAAAACCACAAGATCAAATAGAAAGAAATATTTGGGTCTTGATCATGATGAACAATGAGGATGAGATTGAATATGATTCTTGGGCATATATGTGTATAAGCGTGTGTGTGCTTCTATCACGTTTACTTGGAAACACAAATTAATAGTGTATGTTTTCTTAGGTGTCACTATTGCACCTTTGTTTACATTCTTATCCATTTACAAATGTATAAATAAATAAAAAATGATATATTGTGCGGGCGGGAGAGGGAAAAGAAGCCCTCAAAATATTACAATTTTTTTCTAAACATATTTATATTTTAAATAAAATTGTTGTTAAAGTTCTGTACTCTGCAGAGTAAATATGTCATTCTGCATGATGTATTTATTTATTTAATTTCTATTATAAATATTATATTATAGAATTATTTATTGCAATGGGGCCTTGAATTGTCATTTGTCCACGGCAAAGACTAAAATAGTCAATTAATTTGTTGAAGTTTTTGTCCTTTTAGAGAATGGGTTTTTATTTGTATCCAATGTGGATATGGTGGTGGGGTATTAAGGGAAGGCAAGGTAGAGAATGATAGGTTGCTCTATTTGTATTCAAAGGTAGCTCCTTTTGTTGGTGACGCCATTGTTGTTTTTAGACCCACCAAATTAATTAAGCAGCTTTTCTTTCCTTTCCTTTTCATTTCCCTCTCTAAAATTTGTACTCTATATATCCTCCTCTCTTTTTTTCCAAGACAAATTGCCTCAATTCTCTCCAATATCAATGGAAATAACTTTGTCATCATTATTTACTCATGAGTTTCTCTCAAAATGGATTAATTTTGATTAGTAGCTCTATATATATTGACATGCATGAACTTCCTATAAGGATACTAATTATTTCTGATAATTAATTAACAGATTAAATTAAGTTAAGCAAATCTAAGGTGTCTTTTAAAATTAAGTATTTGAGTGAACTTTCCCCATATAAAATTTCTATATTTAGAATGTAACCAACCCACCTGTAAACATATATATATATATAGTATAAGGAATTGTCCCCCCTTCAAAAGCTGCTTTTGAGTGGTTTCAAAATCTCAATTGGCTTTTCAAAACTTTGTTTACCAAAGGGAGATAGTGGATCTTCCATATTGTGGGTTTGCACAAATAGGGGATTTGAATTCAAAAACTTTTTAGTCCCTTAACTACAAAGAAACTTATAATTAAGCTCCTTTATTAAAAGACTCCATAAAAATCCAATAGTAATGCATCATTAATTAATTAATTAACTTTTTTTAACAGCCCCCCAAAAAATTAAAAACCTACACCACCTAATTAAGCTTTTTATATAAATATATATATATATATGTGATTTGGAGAAGCATTGTTGGTATTTTATGTGTTATGGATCAGAACAAATATGGTTTGGTGAATTCTATATAGCATATACTTCTTGGAAATTTTAGAGAGCTAATTATTAAAATTGGATTTCTAAAACCCTTCGACTGGCCTTTAATGAGTTTATGTCTTGGCTAATATCAATGGCATCAGCTAGGAGTGGGCATGGTCTAGTTTGGTTCGGTTTTTTATCAAAATTCAGATCAAACTGTAGTTTGCGATTTAGCTTAATGACAAACCAAATCAAATCGTTCAAAAACGGTTTGATGCGATTTGGTTTAGCGGTTTGGACTGCGACATTTAATTTTATAGTCTAAAATTAAAATTGTAAACATACCAAACATAAGAAGAAAAACATAAAATTTATCAAAAATCTCAAACAAAGTATTACAATTCAAAAAATAGAGTACCAAAAAATAGAGGAATAAACTGCAAAACTTCAAAACTATGAGACTACATCTTTATAGGGAGCAGTCAATAAACCCAAAAGATCTATCCATAAAGATTCTAGTGAAACTGATGTGGCACATAGTTTAACTCTCATCTTAGAGTTAGTTTTTATATATGCCATGTCATCATCCACTATGAGTGGTTAGAATTCTTTTATTTCTAATTGTATATATAGCTAACACTTGTACAACACACACAACATAAAGATTATAAACACCTTCATATAGAATATGAGAGTGGGTAGAAAAGAGATTACGACAGTGTTAGAAATTTTCTTTTCTTCTCTAGTATTTTCTCTATGATTTCACTGGTGAGAGACTCTGTAAATTGGGAAAAGCTGGGGATTGTTTTGTACTGTGAGTCTTGTATGTGAGAGTGAGAAGCAGAGAACATTCTTGATAGGATTGGTTCTTGAGTATGTAATCTTTTGATATGGGATAGTGAATTAAGCCTAGGATTCTTGAATCCTGCCTTGGATGTAGGTTACAATTGGTAACCGAACCAAATAATCTTTCTGTGTTATTGTTTTGTTCATTTCAATTGGCTTTAGATTCTTGGATAATTTCTGCACAGAAACTGAAGCATTGCTTTCAACCAAATCACATTCAAAATAATGCAAAAAGCAACAACTCTAACACAGAACCAGATTACCATTCCCAGCAACAATTCTAACTCATTACCATTTTCAGAAACAAAAACTTTCAGAAAACTTAAAAAAAAAAAAAAACTGAGTGTGAGCAACAGCCGAACAAGAAAAGTGTGAGATCATCTGGAGTGGAGATTGGAGGCGAAGGTCGGGCACACTGAGCAGCTAAATTTGGAGACTGGCGACGAAGGTCGGACACACAGAGACCGATGTGAGTGTAAACCGTGTGCTTTTGTGTGAAGGTCGGGCACGAGATCGCCTGACAAGGGGAGTGTGAGTTTGTCTTTGTGTGCTTTTGTGCCTGAGTGTGAAGGCCGGACACAGGATCGCCGGACACGGGGAGTCCACCTCTGTCTCTGTGTGCTTTTGTGCCTGAGTGCGAAGGCTGGACACGGGGAGTCCACCTCTATCTCTGTGTGCTTTTGTGCCAGAGTGCGAAGGCCAGATATGGGATCATCGGAAACGGAGAGTTTGGACTCTGAAAATGGGGGACGTAGGTGGACAGCGCAGAGGCAGGGTGCAGAGGCGGAGGGAGACGGTGAAAATTTGAAAAGAAATTGTGCCTAGGGTTATCTTAAATTCTTAGCAACAGGGGAGAGGCACCGAGGTAAGACTTTCAAAAATCAAATAAAAAATATATATTAAAATTAAAAGTAAAACTATCACTATCTATTAAATTAATAATATTAATAATAAAAAATATTATATATTAAAGTACAGTTTGGGTTGGTTTAATCTAAAAACTATTAAAATTGCAAACCAACCTATTAGTAGCAGTTTGGTTATATACTAAACCAATTTAAACCGTTTTGTTCCATAAACCGAACCAAAAATAACAGCTTAGTTCGGTTTCACAATTTAGTTCGATTTTTGTCCACTCTAACATTAGCAATACTATCCAATAAGAGTGTGACTATGCAAATTTTAGGAAGTCGACTGTATATCAACGTTTTTAATTGGTACTTAATTAATTTACACTTCGTGTCAAACAAAAATAATTAATTTACACTTTTGTTTTTTTTTAATTTTGGTAGGGACTTTGTGGATTGAGAAAAAAGGGGAATGTGGACTATTTTAATTTATTGTTTTCCACACGTGCTTCACATTTGGAAGGATATGCATTAATATGTTTTTCCAAACGTACACCAAAATTAATTTATTATTATCCCATTAGTAAAGAGCTCGTTTTTTCCGTAGAAAATAACAATGATAACAAAGAGGTCATTGTATATGCATTAATGGCGCCTTTCTTGTGAAACTTCGTCGTAAGTTAATTTATTTATATGGAAAGCAGCAAAGCTTATACAAGATTTGTTTTTAATTTTTTTTTTTCCAAAAATATATATAAGTCTAATTATATTTGAGTACTTTTTAAAATTGAACTTTTACATTGTGGAGCCTTTATAACTAATTTATGCAATTGATATTTAGTAATTTGTAAAAATTTTTACATTTATCCAATTTAATTAAATTTGACAAATTTCGTCAACTTGAAAGTCACATACATAACAAGTGACTATCAAAATTAATTTTTTTATTTTTAATTATACCAAAAATTTTAAAAAATTAAATAATAAAAAAGAAAAGCCATAAATGAATTTCAATTTTTTTTATTGTTTTTAAATTTTAATAAAATTTTTGGGACAATGAAAAAGAAAAAAAAAACAAAATTTCAAAGTTACTTGCTGTGTAACTTCTAAGCTGACAGAATTTAAAAAAATGTGTAATTATTTTCAAATTATAGAATATTAATTACACAAATTAACAGTAAATAGTCTTATTAACATATTCAATTTTAAAAAAAATATTAAAACGCATTAAAACAATATTTATATATATGACTTGAATTTATTAAAGTTCAAAATACACGTTTATTCACATGAGACAGGAGTAAAATTCGGAAAATTATAAGATTGACATTGCTAAAGTTTGTAGTATTCTATTTTACAAATTCGGGCTTATGAAAAAAGACGAGAAGATAACTATATTTCAACTTTGCTAATTGTATATTTTCTGAAAGTTTTGATTTTATACTTGGAGCTACTGAAGATGTGGGGAGATTACCCTAATAATATTTGCCAGTGAAGTGGGTCTGCCTAGAGACGTTACTGTACAGGTGATGGAAATATATTATTATTATTATTTATTATTTTCATTTTTTTGTACGATGGAAATATACTGTTGAGAGAGGTTGAACAAAGAGGATATTTTTTGTTACCAAATATATATATGAATGCATAGCATTTTTTTTTATAATAAATAAAAGAGCTACTGTAGTGAGTTGCCTAAAAGTTATCTATTAAATGAGTCAATCTCAAGCGTTTTTTTAATTCAGTAGAAATCCACATTGAAAGTCCATATCATTGAAAATTTCCACCTCTTTGTGCGATAGCCAAAAAAAATGACATTTGAATCCACATAGGGCTACCAAAACTCCAACTATAACTTTTGGACTCGCAAGTATGAAAATGAAGCTGGCTTCTACCACTGAGCTACACCTTGAAGTATATATGAATGCATAGCATAGGTGTCCAAATATGAAGCAAATTTTATCTCACATCTATCTTCTAAAAATTTAAACTTTTTGAAAAAATAATCGTACTATTTTTTTTAAAAACTCTAAGTTACATATATATATTTTACAACAATGTTACCTATCATGCATTATTCAAGATAATGATATATATCATCACTAAATCAAAGATTTAAAAAAATGACATTGCAACAATCACAATATAACTTTTACATCATTCAAGATATATTTATTTTCAAAAACATATTTGGTCTGTTTTGTAGGAATGGCAATATCAATAAAACATGATATATATATATATATTATATATATATATATATATGCACTAATGTGTGTAGCAATGAAGGTTTTTGAACACAAAGGAATAATATAGATAGCATGATCCTTTTGCAACCTGATGATATTCCTAATGAATGGATGCCCTAACTCCACGGTTATACACTGTCTTCCTCTCTTCTTGGAAATATTCGTTATATATACATGTGATCATTTTCAGTATATATCATATAACGGTAAAATGTCTGACAAAACATCATTTTTACTCAAGAAAACTCTTTAACACATTAAAAGGTGTTGTTGCATAATAACCTAACTAAAAAACCAATCTGTGATTCAAACTTTGTCAAAATTAATATATATCTACTCGATATTGGTCATCATGACAAAGACACCATTCATCAAAAAATTATGACAAAGATACCGACCATATGGTGTCACCGTGTCAGACAAATTTTCTGATTAAGTCAAGCCAATAAGCATTAATATATATTTCTCTCTCTCTCTCTCTCTCTCTCTCTCTATATATATATATATATATATATATAAATATCACATATTGTTCACTAAAGATATTAAGTCAATGCTTAGCCGTAATATATATATATATATGAATTCTCTAATTAATAATTTTTTAATTTTAATTAATAAATAGGAGATGGTTATGTGGTAAAAAATAAGGGTTGGCACATTGCCAAGATGATTTACAATTTAAATTTTTATTACATAAACATTTCTGATTTAACTAAATTAGATATTTCCCTATAAAAGACATTTCTCTTTATATTTACATGATAACTCTTCTCGTAAAAGCAATTATTGAAATTCATATGAATATCACCTTAATTAATGATTTGGAATTAAAAACCTAGTTGAAAATGTAGAGCTCTTATTACTTATCATTTTACCATATGTTTTCCAATCACGAATTGAAAGATTGTTTTCTGGAGATTGAATTTGTATAGAAATATTAAATATATATATATATATATATAAATGCTATTATGCTAATGTAATATGATATTTTTCACTGAATAGTGAACGACTAACGTCAAATTGATTCTTTTTCTATATCCTACCAAAATAATGTGGTGAGATATGAGTCGCCAATGAAAACATCTTTAAATGGAGAGTGTTGCCCACATAATATTTTTGTATACTTTAAATTGTAATCACATTATAATATAATGCAAATTAGTCAGAATAGATTGATCATTTATATTCTATTCTGATTTATTTGTATTAAAATTGTATGATGATATCTTAATGTGATAAATATTGTGTGTGTATATATATATTTATATGTACGGGGAAGGTGTAAATAGTTGATAGCATGTTATGATGATGGAAACTGGTCGGTGCATATGTTCGGCCCTAGCCTTTTGAAGGGTGATGCAGAAAGCAGCTGAGTTGAAGTGTAATAAACCTCCAACAAGCTGCATGTGGGTTTATAATAATAATGTCTCTCGTACAAATAAACCCACTTGCACAGTTGCAACTTATCTTTTTTATGCTGTGTAGGAGCTGAGTCTGAATCTGAGTCTGTTTTGTGATGTTTCTTAATTGATGATGACCATTGAGGAGAGAGAGAGAGCAATCTAAAGGCGTAGGACAGATGGATCTTTTGGTCCCCATAAACTGTACGATAAGGGGATACGAATCCCTGCCCTGTTTTGTTAGCTAGTCTTTTTTTTTTTTTTTTTTTTTTAATAAAAAAGATGCTTCTTATAATATTATAGGCTAGTTTTGCACCATGCGGTATTAATGGCATAAATTTTTCTGAAGTAATAATAAACTTATCAAAATTTGAACCACAATTTTCAAACCCATAGATATGATCTCACACTACCTTTTGTACTATCCATATATATTCTGACAATTTCACCAAAAATATATATATATATATATATATTCTGACAAAACAAGCACACTATATTTATATTTAGCTTAAATAAATTTATTTTGATTATTAGGTGGTACAAAAAGTCACAAAAGGTATACAATAAAGTCTACTCGGAGGCTCATTTTTTACTCCTTTTGTGTTTACAAGAAAATTGCCAGTGATCACTGTGATTGCTATCATAATTTCTTGGTGGAAAAATAATATATATGTACATTGGATGGACTCAAACCAATCATCAAATTGAAATATTTTCATGTGTATACATGCATTACAGCCTGTTGCTCTATAATCGATTTTGTAGGATTTTAGACTAAGATAACATTGGCACCTTCGATTGGATTACAATCTCATTGTTCGATGATGTATCTCATATTTCATTATTTATATATACAGTAATTCTGCTATTTTTGTTAGATTTATACGCCTACGACATTTTATGCATAAACCCATAATTATAGGTAATCCAGGTAAAAACTTCAATTTCTTTGTGAAGGGAGATTTCCTATACTCATCTTACGGTGCTGCACAAGTCTATTATAGCAAAATTATATATTAATAATATGCAGATATATACATATACATAGATACACACACACATCGTTTTCACTGGATTATTGATCTTGCTAAAAGAAGAAAAAGAAAGAGATATAGAGAAATATATATATATATATAGAGAGAGAGAGAGAGTAACCATAATAACTACCAACCCCAAGCATATTCTAAGGAAAGAAGCTAAGAGAGAATTCATGGAAGGAATAAAGAAAACAAAAAAGAGAGAGAGACAAAACATAACATTGTGGCTTTTTTTTTTTTTTTTTTTGATTATAGAGAATCAGTAACATTCCAAAATTAAGCTTTTATTAAGAAGTAACCCACAAAGGCTCCCAATTTAACACTACCGTTTTTTTCTCCTGTTCACTTCCTTCTTTGCATCTGCAACTTGGCCTCTCATATTTCTCCATCATTCCAATTTCACCCCCAGCTTTTACATAATTACCATCCATCTCCTTTTCCATACCCACCACTTCAACTCCATCTCTTTTTCCTTCACATGCTTCTTCTCCAACATCTTCTTCTTCGTCTTCCTCTTCTTTGCTGTCATTTTCATCTTTTGCTTTTTCATTAATTTCTTTTCCATCAATAATACCTGTTTCTAATTGCGAGTCAAAACGAGGAGCAAAATTTTCCAACAAGCACAGTCGAAGGCGGCCATTGCTTCTCTCAGCTTGAAAGCAACTTTGCTTTGACGGAGCTTTGACGGCCTCAATTATCAACCGTCCATTTACTCTCTGGTGTCTAACTTGTAGACAATCTCTGCCGCTTATTGTCGTCAAAGGAGGTGGAAAGCTTGGAGCTTTTGCTTTCTTAGCAATCGAACCTTGACTCTGCTTCTGCTTCTCTTTATCTTGTTCCTCCTTCCGCGGCAGATAATTCCCAACAACCTTCGAACACAATTCCTCCGAGAAAATGTTGCTTTCCATGATCATGTCGGTGCCTGTTTCGTTTCCCAAGTTTTCGGTGCAGAGCTTCAAGCTTTTCTCGCTCAGAGTAGAAGATGGGCGTTTGACAAGAGGGTGAACATAGATGGTTTCCTTTGGAACTTGCTCTTGAGAGCTGCCATTGGAGAGAGCTTGGAGGAAACTCCAACCTCCCACATCAGACTTCTTCGAGTTTTGGTTATTATTTTGAAGATGATTCTTGATGATCTGCTTCTTCTCTGCTTCTTCTCTTGTATTTGAATCCGGAAAACAGGATTTCATGGCTAATAATTCTTGGGTTTGTGAACTTTGAGGCATAGATGAAGAAGAAAGCTTTAGCCTCAGTGTTCTTGGTTCTACGAGATGAGATTCTAGACATGATTGTAAACCCTGGCATACAATGGTTGCCATAATCCTTTTGCTGTATATAAAAATGTTACACAAAAATGGCCAGGGAAAAAGAAAGAAAGGATTTTGAGGAATTCTTGACTAGCAAAAGAAACTGACGGTTTTGGATTGGGAAAAAAAATAAAATAACGAAAAGTACTTGTGGGTTTCAATGAAAAAGGTTGTTTGTTGAGTAGGAAAAGAGAGAGTGAGTGAGTGAGAGGCAGAGCAAAAACAGAGGATTTTAAGCTTACGAACTAGAATGGAAAAGCTTAAAACTTCAAAGAGAGAGCTGCAGATTGCAGAGGAGAGGGGATTGAACATGAGGGATAAGTGAACGGTAGGGTGTGTATTTGTAGTCCAAAAAGTGCTTGGAGGGTTGTTTTTTTTACACCACTTGAATTTTATAAATCTTATACTGCCACACACTACAATTAGAGAATATAAAGAAATAAAAAAGTTTTCAAAAAAATAATAACAATAATAATAATTATTATTATTATTATAAATGTTTATATAAAAGAGGACCCCTTATTTGGTGTTATTGTTTTTTACCAAATTTAGGGAAATTTTATTTATTGTTTTGAAAATTTGAGGAATAAAATTGGTTCTTAATTTTCTCAAGTCGGTAGGAATTGTTGAGTCTGCTGAGGATGTCCTTATCTGGGCTTATGAATGTAGTTAAAGAGAGAGACAGATGGAATTAAACATTTCACCAAAAATTACCAGCTTTCCAACCTTCCAAAAGAAATCCAACAAAACCTAAATATTTCTTGAAAATGATAGCTTCTCTGTTTAATTTACAGAGTTACAAAATTATTTATTTATTTTTTAAACAAAAATCATTCTCTGCTTCTTGTATGATTCATATGCCCCGGTAGTCAAGCCTTTAGTTGGTTCCATTCAAAAGGGAATAAAGAGAAGGAAAAAAAATATATTTATATATACACACATATATAAGCTCGGCACACCTATTTACCAAATATATATAAGCTCGGCACACACCCTTTGACATTTCCATAGCTGAAATTACTTAATTGCACATCGTCCATGCCGCCCAAATTATGTGACTTGATTAAAGATTCAACAACACCATGTATATAATCGTATAGATACTACAACTACCAAACCTTGTGCGGAAAGGTTAATTTTGTAAAATACAAACACGTAGAATTAATGACTGGGATTTTTTTATTTTTTATTTTAGTTCATCAACGTTTGGCTCCTTGCATAAATGATTATGTTTGGAGAAAAAGCCAGTCAGATTTACAAAATCTTTTTGGCCCTGTTTTTCCTACATTAGGATTTGAAATTTGCAGATTCCCTGCCGAGTCCACATAAATTTTGACCTATAACATAACATAGTTTTATTTTTATTTTTAATCTTGAATATGATCTTTTTTTTTTTTCCTTAATGCTTTTTATTCAAAGAAACAAAAGGTAATTCTTATTTCAGCTTAAATCTGCATTTTTTTCTTGATATATTCTAAAATTCCCCTGTTTTTTTTGTCCTGTATTTTCTTTGAAAAATTTATGCTGATTTTGAAGTAGTACAACTTCAAAAAAAAAAAAAAACTTAAAACTTAAAACTTAAAAATTGAATATTGAATATTGAAAAATAGATCCAGATGTAGCTGGGTTTGAGTTTACATCATTTTGTTCTGGCATGGTCTTTCTATTACAACCCATACTTTGCTCCAGCCATTAAAACACTCAATTGTACGGGCACCTTATGAGACATGTCAAAAGCCCTTTGAAAAGGAAAGAAGTGATCCTCCACTAAGACACTCCTTTTTTGTTTGTCGGCTAGGTTGCTTTTAATTTAGCTTACTACCTCCTAAGATCTTTCTCTTTTTCTCCCTCTAAGAAATTCAAAAAAATAAAATAAAATAAGTTACGGTGTATTTAATTCAAAATTTAATAAATTTAAAATTGATTTGTAGATTTTAAAAAAAATCATAAATTTTTATAAAATTCAATGAATTCTATACATTCATAAGAATTCAATGAAATTCATAAAAAAATATGTAAAATTTCAGTTAGACTTTTTCATTCACAAAATTCTTTTTAAAATCCAATGAAATCCATTCAAATCTATCATTTTTTAAATTTTTCTTTTAAAATTAATGACTTTTTGAATACCTTCAGATTTTAAAATACTTTTATAAAATTTTAATTAAATACACCTAGATTTTAATAGACTTTTATAAAATCCATTAAAATATAAATTGAATACATCTTGATTTGTATAGACTTATCTGAACTCTGAATTAAATACTTCTAGACTGCTAAACATTTTTAAAATTCAACAAATTCTAAATTGAATACAACCCTTAGTAAAAATGAAAAAACACACCCTTTGTCCCCGCCCATGTGAGGAGACAAACAAATGACCTACCCTAAATGCTTAAAGTGTGTACTAAGACTAATTAGCCTAAAAAAAAATTAGGACTCACTGGTCATGTTTTAGGACCTTTTTTTTTATTGTGCTTTCCAAGTATCGAAATGTAAAGTCAGAAGCTGTACGATTAGAGAAAAAGTTTACTTAGAAAGTAGACGACTTTGTTGAAGTTTGCAATTTATACCTGTACAGTACACTTCAATACTGCATCCTCGTGGCCTTCTCTAGTATTTTGGTTTTATTGAAGATGTATGAACAACTTCAATCTTTTCATTTTTTTTCCACTTTTTGTTCTGTTATTTTAACTTTCTTTTAGGGTGTTTCATGGGGTGAGAGAGCTTTGAGAGAATGGCAGAAGTTTCACGGGGGAGGATCAAACACTGACCATGCATGAATCACGTTAAAAATTAGCGCGCTAGTTCATTACATAAAAAATTTCAAAGTCCTTGTCCAATTTTGTTAAATACTATTAACTGTATCATAATATTCACTTTGATTCTGAATTTAAAGTGTTTATCGCATTGGTCAAGACGAAGAACGAGACTAACTTTCATGTTTCTCATATTTTTTGACACAAACAGGCATATCGATTTTTTTATTTTATTTTTTGAATACGCGGTGATATATATAACTTTCATTTACTTTGTTTTTGGTCAATATATCACATAGAGATTGCCAAAACATTTTAGTTAACCAGTAAATAAAAAAACCGTAGAGCATGTTTACTAAAACTGCCTATTTTGTTACTAAAAAAAACTTTTGCTTTTTGTCAAGCAGATGGTGGCCAAGTATGCAGATGTCATCCCCTGATCTCCTTTCTCTTTCCTTTCTAATGCCATGCCTTCCTTCCTTCTATGTTCTTATAAATGCAAGGAAAGCAAAATATGTATTTTTATATTGCAAAATAGAGCATCAAACTAAGCTAGCTACAGCCTAGAACTGGCCAAATATATATATATATATATATATATATATATATATTTCTTATTCTTGGAAATTGTTAATTAAATAGTATTATCATTTGACATCAACATCTGGTCCATGTCACTGATGGAATAACTTGTGGATGATTTGGTCACCAAAGAGGCCAAAGTTTGAAAAACGGGTTAATTATATTTTAGTAATATATATTATGGTTGCATTGCACGTTGAATCTTTAAATTTAAAATGTTTCATGTTAAATTTTTAAATTATAATTTATCTCACATTAATTCAATTTTTAAATTGATTATCAAATTGGCTAATAAAAATGTTTAAAATTGGATTAAGTGAAACAAATTATAAATTAAGAATTTAATGTAAAACGTTTTAAACTTAAAGACATAATGTCCAATTAATTCTATGGGAAACATATGTCTATATATGTTTATCTAAATATATAAATCAGGGCCATATACCATGTACCATCAACTCTTTGCATCGCACTTGAAGATGTAGCTCAGTGGTAGAAGCCAGCCGAGCCTTCATACATGCGAGTACTGGAGTTGAAGTTCGAGTCTTGGTAGCCCCATTTGAACTTAAATATTCTTCTCCGCTGCTATTGCACGAGGGGGAAGGAATTTTCAGTGACATAGACCTCCAGTGTGGACTCCTACTGGGTTGAAAAGATGTCTGAGTTTGACCAACTCACTAGATAACTCATGGACCTATGACCCCACTACGAGTAAGTCTTTTTTATTTTTATCAAAAAAAAAAATCAACTCTTTGCATCGCAATTTTATCAAAAAGAAAAGAAAAGATGGCCATCCATCTGATCTGTATATGTTTAATCTTACCCACTATCCTTCACAGAAGTTCCACATGGTGTACCTTAAAATCCAGTTGGTTTCTAAGAGATCTCATAATAACTTGTTCTTTATTTTCTTATTCACACACATACGTACACACGGACAAAAATATATACATGTATACGTATGTATATGTGTGTACTAGCTAACTAGAGACAAATGTAGTAGAGTTATATTAATGACGGAGTTAATTATAGAATATGGCAAAAAACACTACTACAGAATAGGGTCAAAGACGACGGTTAAAAGCCGTCGTCTTACGTGTTTAGACGACGGACACAAAACCGTCGTCTAATGAGGAGTCGTCAATACTCATAAAACATCGATGACGGTTTAAAACCGACATCTAAAATGTTACTGAAGCCACGTGGATGCCACGGGGCAAATATATAGACGGCGGTTTAATATTGGAACCGTAGTCTATGTTTTTTTTTTTTTTTTTTTCAGCAGCATTTAAATACATTTATACAAAATTATATTAAATATTAAATATATTTTAATTACAAAACTTTTATACAAAATTACTAATTAAACCAAAACTCTCATATACAATTTTTCACACAATATATATACGGGTAGTTCATACATATCATCAAGTTTAATACATATCATCGGGTTTCATATATATCACCGGATAATTTATACAATTTTTGATTATATACACAATCTAATCATACAAAATTACTTTTCAATGCACGGATTCAAACATTTTCAAGAAATAATGTATTCACAATTTGTTAAAAACAATTTAAATAGATTGCCGAGCACTAACCTTAAAGTTTTTGGGTTAAAAATCACAAATATTATGTGAAATGAAGAAGTAATCTGACTACAATGGAGAAGATGAGGAACGGCGACCACAGTGGAGAAGATGAGGAAAGGCGACCAAGTGGAAAAGAGGAGGAACGGCGACCACAGTGGAGAAGATGAGCAAACGGCGACCATAGTGGAGAAGATGAGCAAACAGCTGCGGGTGTTTTAGGGTTTCTAAAGAAGTGAGGAAAAATAAGAGAGGAAGAAGCGTGTAAAGAACAAAACACTGAGTTAAAAATGACGGACAAAAGCTAGGCCCGTTGTCTTTACCCAAATAACACAGTTACAAAACGACGCTGTTTTGATAAAGACGACGGGTCTAGAGTCAGGCCCGTCGTTTTTTTTTGGGTAGCCAGGTATACACAAAGTATTGACGACGGTTCCTAAATGAACCGTCGTCTATTGTTAACTTATCGAAAGGAACCGTCGTCTATACTCTTCAACATATACGTGGCCACAACGTTGCTGTCACATGTATTTTAGTCTTTTATCAACGACGGTTGTTGAAGTAACTGTCGTCTTTGATGTAATTTTAGACGACGGTTACAGTTAAAACCGTCGTTGATATTTTTTAACCGTCGTCTTATTTTATCAACGACGACTCTCTTTTTCAACCGACGTCTATATAAAAGTATGGTCGTCGTCAATAGCTATTTTCTGTAGTAATGAAAGAAAGACAGAAGAAAAGTAAATTAAGGTGTTTGAGGCCAAAAATAAATAAATAAATGAATAATAAAGTTGAAAAAAAAAAGACAATGAATGTACTAATTTTGCTCAAGCTCACTTGAGAATTCCTTCAAAATATTAATGCAACTATATATATGTATTTATATTTATATCAAAGATCTGAATTGGAGTTATATGAAACAAAAGAAGAAGAAAAAAATTAAAGAGAAAAAAGAAGAAAAAGATCATGAACCCTTTGGCAGCTCTAAACTGCATGCTTTTGAGCTATGCCCTTACTACACAGTAGAGTTTTTCCTTCTAATTTTTTTACAATACATCTTTTAAAAAAAGAGTTTTTACTAAAAAAATATTAAGCATTTGGTTGCAAGTAAAAAAGGTGCAAAAATGGTCTTTGGATTTTCTTTATAAGCTAAAAGAATTAACTTTTTAGAAAAGTTTAAAATTTAAGCTTTTTTGTTAAGATTATGTTTGGAATAACTTACGAGAAGTTAAAAAAAAAAAAAATTTAAGATTAAAAAACCGTTTTTGAAAATACTTTTTGAAAGTGTGCTTCAGATTTTACTTTTAACCAAAACCAGTAAAAAAAAAAAAAAACTGATTCCCTTACAAATTATTTTTGAAAAAGTAGAAAAATAAACAAAAACAAAATCTATATTAAATTGGTTATAAAAATGTTTTTGATTTTTTAAAATCAACAAGTGCTTGTTGACTATAACCAAACACCCTTACTTTCCTTTTTTTTTTTTGTTGCCAAAAAATGAGCTTTGGCCTCTAAATATAGCTTTTGAATCCAAAAAACAAAGCTATTCCAAATATACGCTAAAGCTTCTTTATCACCTATAGATGGAGGAAGAGCATCAAATTTGCATCAGAATCTTTGTGAGTGTGTGTTTTTTCTTATATTTTTAATCAATTAATTAGAAAGAGAGAGAAAGAGACTTTATTTAATTTGCATCAGAATCCATGATTGTTAATTTTTGAGATTTAGAATTAAGTATTAGAAGAGAATCTCAACAAAGAAACGTCATGCCCCATATTGGCTTTAATTGAAAGCCTAAAGTTAAGCCTTTAGGATTTTCACCAGGAAAATAAAATCCTTTTTTTATAACTCTCACTTTATATTAAGAAAGACAATAGAATCCCAGTTCATGGCTTACACAAACACTTAATTTATTCATTAATAGTACCACTTGATCCCCACCCTTTTTGACCATGTTAGTGCCACCTAATTCCTCCCATTTTCTTCTCCAACATTTTTAGTGTTATTTTTCTAAAATAAAAATAGATAGCCTACGTAATCCATGCAAACATGTCATGCAACTATAAGCGAACAAGCTGTGAGAGAATATTTATTGCTAATTACAAGGTGAAATAGTATAAGCACACTAATAAAAATTGCATGCATCGAGCCCATGAAAAAAATAAATAAATAAAGACACATCTTTAGCGAGGAAAAAAAGAAAAAACATGCAACATGTAAACATCAGATTAAAAGGTTTTAGCTTTATAGATGGTGACTCAATGTTTAGATATAATTAGTGTTGTCTGTCTTGCATTTCATATATATTTTGTCTTGTTATCAATGTGAAAGTGAACCATCAATTCTTTTCACGTTTTTAGTTTGATGACCGATGCTAACTTTCCCTATTTGGCCTTAATTAAAGTATAGTATTTTAATTTCCACGGTCAAGTTAAAATAATATGATTACTTGTAAAACAGTCCAAAAAAAACATTAATGACAATCAGAGATAATTTTTAGATTCTAAATTTATATATATATATATATATATATCTAACTATATATATAAATGTTGGAGGCCTAATGACGCTAAGGAATGCTACTTGCTTTGGTAGATTTTTAATTTTAATTATTAATTGAGATGACATTCTTAATACTTAAACACATCATCATATGGTTTTACAGTCTTAATTTAGGTGTCAAAACCTTTCCCAAATGCATCCTTTTTGTATTATGTATGACTAATTAATTTACTGTTTTTAAATTTGTTTTTAAAAACTAGGAAACAAAATTGAAATGGAACTAATTAAAACTCTAATTAATATAGAACCTCCGTTCACAAATTAGGCAATTTGGATTTCAAAGAAAGGAAATTACATAAAATTGTACTTTCCCTGTACTGTTCTTTTCTTTTTGGCCTGGGCAAAGGCAGATGATGTAAGTCGTTGATAAAAAAATCTAGCAGGATTACTAATAAAATTTTCTTGAGCTAGCAGAGGCTGCTTTCAAACGTACGCAATAAAGTCGGCCAAATTAATTAGATCCTGTTCCACAAACGGTTTATATCATTGTATGTTTATTTTTTGCTATAAAATTTAAAATTTATTAAAAAAATAATCAAAACATTATAACTTATGTTTTGTATAACATCTTTTTTTAATTTTATTTTTTAACTCGATAGTTACAGTGCTATAAAATTTAAAACGAAATATAAAGAAAATACTTTTTTTTTTATTGAAAGTTTATGAAGCGCAATTATTAAGCTCCATAGCAAAAATAAAATAATATATATATTGCACTCATTGGACACAATTTGTTAAATTCATCAAACCATATCCAATTATATTAGGTCATCATGCTTCTATTAACTCTTTATAATTAAGATTTTTTTTTGGTAAAACTCTTTATAACTAAGGTGTAGGATATATACATAACAAAATAAAAGAAAAAGAAAAAGTGTGTATATAATATGACAATTAATTGCTGATGTTTGAGGAAAAAAGAAAAAAGGCAATTAATTGCTGATGACTCCTTAAAGTTTGGCATGCACATTTTTTAGAGTGCTGTACACATAGACAAATCAAGTTCTTTCCATGATTACGAAAAAAAAATAAAAATATCAAGTTCTTTCCATATATATATATATATATATTATAGTTTTAGAGAGAGTTTTGCCTCTTAAATATCTTATTCATTTGTTTCTTTCTTTTTTTAATTATGCCCACAACAAACAAACTACCCAAAAAAATAAAAAAATAACCATGATAGATCATGAAGTCATCCCACAAAAATAAAAAATGACTTTCAACAAAAGACTAAACATACATTTAAGAGAATCCCATAGACCCAAAATTAAAATTAGCTATATATATTCTGTACCTTTTTTTTGAACGATAATGGGAAAAGGCAAAAATAAAACCAATCTCTGTGCATCAAAATTCAACCCTAATATACAGCTTTCCACCAAACCCAACCCATACATATATATATATATATATATAGACATATATATTATCCATATTCCATCAAGCACTCATCCAATACACCTTCACTTTGGAATCCAATTCAACCTTCAAACCCATTACTCTAAGCCACGGAGGGAGTATAGAAGAGACACCAATTTAGCAGCATTGAATTTTATAGCTTCAGCTTTACCAATTTAAGGTTGACTATTAAAGCCTACAATCACTATTCTGGATAAGTACTACTCCTCCACCACCACCACCACCCATCTGTTTTAAGCTTAACCAAGTAACCATTTAATGGCAATATAGCCAGGACCCACCAAAATCTCACACTTTCTTTTTTACGTAATTAATTAAATAATTAGAAGAAAATTAGATGGAAAAGTAGTGAATTCAATTCTAGTCAAAAGATCACATTATTCTTCCACTTTATTTTCGGTTTGAAAGCTAAAAAAATCAAATAATCAAGCAGAAGAAGTTAAAAAATAACAGTAGCTAGAGCAAAGCTAGAATTTACTAAGCAACTGAATCATATTACCATATATATCGAGAGTGGTTACACTATAATTAAAGTTCCGTGAAACGGATGAAATTAAATTAATACTGAAAACGACAACTCTAATACGTGAAAATTAATTTAAATATATAAATATTCTTAAGAAGAAGAAAGAAAAACAAAAATTAATATAAGCAATAGCTAGCTAATCATATGCTGCCCTGAATTTATGTTGTCCAAACAAATAAACGCTGTCCTAAAGTGTTTGTTCTCTTTACAATTACAATGTGAGTGAACCAGTCTAATATAGAGAAGGAAATAATAATAATAATAATAATAATAATAGTAGAAGAAGAAAAAGATTCACTCTTTTTTTGTTCCTGGGTTATAGAGTTTCATTATATTTATAAAATAGTTTGTATTTCTCACATTATGTACTAAGTTATATACATATATATATAGGGTTTTGATAAATTTTACCGTGGTAATGGCTAGTCTCTCTTATGCTATAATTTATGCATGCTAATAATAAAAATTAAGGTTAATTCAACTTAAATATAATATGATCTTTCTAATTTAAAAAATATTATCAAATTTTTTTCAGATTTTAAATAGTTATATTTTTTTTTCATTATTTCATTAACACCTCTCAAAGTAATTTCATACACAAGATTGCAAGGTGGTAGTTGTAATTAATTTTCAAACTTAAATGTTTAAGTTGAAATTAATGAAAACTTCAAGAGTCAAGCATGGAATATTTATATTCTAAAATTTTAATTTTAAATCTTCGTAAAAAGTCAAAAAATCTAGTAGGAAAACTACTATTTCTAATTGAAATCAATGACGACGGCGAGGATGATGCTTTATAATTTCATCAAGAGTTAATCAAATCTAAAAACCTTTTTATACAAATTGTATAATTCACAATGTAACTCCTAATAAAAGAAAAACATGAGTGTAACAATATATATCTTCAATCTCTACTTTCCATTTTTGGTGCATTCTTTGTATTTAAAAGCTGCCCTCTTCAATTTCTCTATCCACCTCAGTTGATACCATTCTTCACTGCTCAATTCCTCCCCAAAGTCTGAAAAAGAAATGGATACCAAAGCTCCCCACTCCTACCCTCACCAATCGGTATGCCAAATATTTCAAACCCTGGCACTTGTTATATACTATTATTTTGCCTTTGTTTATTCACCTTTTCATGTTTGAAAATATATACACTTGTGCTTATCTTTCATTCTCTAATGGCAATGCATATTTTCAGTGCATATCTTTAATATATATGATACTCTTTTGTCGATCACAGAGAATGGCGGGAATGATATTTTATTTCTTATTTTTCTCTATTTGGTATCAATTTGATCCAACTTAAAAATGAATAACAGAATAATGGATATTACGGTTAAGATGTCTTTTAAATAAATAACAGAATAAACGAATGTTACCCTTAGAATGTCCCTAAAAGACAAGCACTGTTATACTTTCCATCTATTCTATTTAACCTCTTTTATTTTCTTTTTCAGTTTTGAACCATCTAAATAAAAAAATAAAGGAGTTTATCAATACTCAAATGTACAAGACCCGAATTTTTATTTTTATTTTTGAAAGATGTATAAGACCCAATAGCTTTTTTTCGGCGATTTATAAGACCCAATTGAATATAATGAAATTCACATCACAATTTTTATTTTTTATTTTTGGGTGATAAGAAATAAGAAGTAGGTTCATTATTACTCCATTTAAATTTCAAACTCATTTAATTATACTCCATCATTAGTGAAGAAAAGGAAACCCAAACCCATTAATTACAGTTTTAAGACCAAACCTATTCTGGCAAAGTGAATTGTCCCCACACACGTTTCGGCCGGCCTTGGGCCCAAAAGAACACAGGCCCAAATGTACCAGGCCCACAGGCCTGATCACTGGCAAGACAAAACCTAGTGGGCCTACACAGTCTAGAATATCCCACCCGTCCGTGCCATCCAATCCAAAAGATTCCTGCTGAGTTCTGATCTGATATATATTGTTTGATTATTTTATTTATTTATTAAATGTCTACATTGCATGTCAACTAGCAACTGCCTATATATTATAAATTTTTGTTTTTGCAGAATTTGTTTAATAAGAAAATAGGAAAATCCAAAAGCCGGACCAGTCGGGATGTATCTGATTAGGTATATAAAAATAGTGTGGTACAAATTATAATAGCATATATTAGATGAATTTAATCTGAATTAAAGTAAAATGAAAAATAAAAGAAATAGTAAATTTTTTTGTTTTCTTTTTTCTTGTGCGACCATTTCAAAGCGACCTTCTCGCAAACCCCAAGCCAATCTCTACCTTCTGGGGAAGAGAGAGTACGATGACGATGGCGATGTCAGAGAGCATTGTCGGTCTCCTCCTCCTTATGCTGCTTCTGATCCTTATCCTCATCTTCCTCGCCTGTAAACCATGGCGCTTCTTCTTTTCTTCCCCTTCTCGTACTATCAAGGTAAAACCAATCCTTTTCTTTCCCTTTTTGCCAAATTGCCAATCCATCTCTCTCTCTTTCTTTCTTTCTAATTCTCAATCTCTTTTTTCCTTTGCGTTTCTCGGAGTTTTGGTTTTGCGATCTCGTTTTTGAACTTAGTAGTAGGATTTCGCGTTGTCAATGTAAATGCTCTGCTTGGTTGTGTGGAAACCGTGGGAATACTTATGGGTAATTTTAGGATCGTTGATACATCGAGTTTGACCTTGATTCCATTACTTAGTTTTAAGTCATTAATATTTGTTTATCTGTGTGATTTTTAGTTTAGAAATACACTGCAAGAGTTTAGTAGTTTTGTATTACTGCGTTCAGTTTAGCTGGGAATGCATGTGCAGCATTTGGATAAGTGGCAGTGTGATTCAGATGATTTGAAGACACTCTAGGGATGAAAATGATATAATTTCTCTTTTGGCTCAAAAGTTCTGGGATTGATATTCTTTCATTTTAGTGAACCTGAAGTGATGAATATTGGAGTTATCTTTGTTGGAAAAAATTTAGTGCTGGTTTATGCTAGAATGCATTGTTTAAGATGCCATTCGTGTCAGATTTGGGATTAAATATGATTTATGATATCAGCTTGGTATTTCAGCAATTGGCATGGCCTTAACTGTTGTCTTCGTTTAGCCACCTTGATTTCATGTCAGAGCAGGGAACTTTCCAAAATAAAAAAAAAAAATTAGAGCATCTTTTGGTTGTTTTTTATGTTTGATTGAATATTGCAAAGGAAAGAAATATCACTAATTCATATGTTCACTTTTTAAAAGTTTATCGTAGGATTTAGGAATCTAATTTTTGTGATTGGAATTGAATGTTTACCTATCCCAAAATTTGGTTACTTTTACTTTTAATATTGGCCTGGGCCAAAAACTCTCACATTATTGCTAATGCAGTTATGAAATATTTAAATAATTAAATCCTGACCTCTTGTAGATGTCAATTTAGGGTTTCTCTCACGCAATATCCCCTTCACTGGACATTTATCCCCCATTATGAAAGCGTGATAGCTTAGTCTTAGTTTTATTGATGATAAGTACTAGTGACCTTGTATTTCTGTTAAACCTCATTTTTAATTTTGTTTACTTTGTAACTTTCATTCTGTTCCCACTTTGTAATTCCATTCTAGGTTTCTGAGTTAGAGAGACCCCTTGTCTCCGATGATGTTGATCACACCAGAGATCAAAGTAATGAATTGCCAAGAGATTATGATCTAGAGGGAGCATGTTTCCAGAGTTCTCCCCGAGCATCTGGACTTGTTCATAAGCAGAGGCTTCCTGCTGCGGCTACCAATTTGACTCAGGGTATTTGATGCTATCATGCTATTTTTCTTTCTAGCAGTTCTCTTGTAAGATTTATATTTGTAATGCTATTTTACTCATTAGCATAATCAATCTTTTATTCTTCACTTGTGCTAGGTGATACCTTGGTTCTAGATGTGATTTCTGATCCTTCAGAAGATGTTTCAGTTGGCCAGACACTTAAGCATCCATTTTTGCCACATCAGTTAGTGGAAGAGCAGAACCAAGGTAGACTGCATTCGGAATATGACAAATCTAAAGTATTTGGTGTTAAGGATATCTCTGAACAAAGTAATTTCTTTTTTTCTTTCACTTGCTGAGGTTAATATACAAATGAGTTTATATTTGGTTTATATGTAAAGCATGCCAGTCATATCTTTCTGTTAGAAGTGCAGGAAGCAGCCTCACCCTGGAGGTTATCTCTGGTCCTTGTCGTGGACTTCGTTTCTCTGTACAGTCAACAAGTACCTATAAGCTTCCTGTAACCTTTGGAAGGGTTTCTCCTAGCGATATATTATTGAAAGATTCAGAGGTTTCAGGGAAGCATGCATTGATTAACTGGAATTTAAATGTAAACTTCTCAATCACCAAGTTACTTGGACTTGTATATGGTTTTGATATGTAATGTTGTATTCTAATGATGTGGCACTTGTACAATTGGCTTCAGAATTTGAAATGGGAATTGGTAGATATGGGTAGCCTTAATGGAACACTTCTGAACTCTCAGCCAATAAATCATCCTGATTCTGGTAGTAGGCATTGGGGTGATCCAGTTGAGCTTGCAAGTGGAGACATAATAACTCTTGGAACAACCTCAAAAGTAGCTGTAAGTCAACTTGCTTCTGTATGCTATTCAAGGAAGAAACACTTAGCCTCTTCTTTAATTGAGTTGTTATTGTATTTATATTTTTATGATACTTATGGTTATGGATGGGCCTTTGGTTTCGGTTGATAATTATATTATAGTAAGGTCAAAGATAATAAAATAATGATAATTGACCTTGCAGTGTATAACTGTGGATGGATATCGAATCTTTCTATGGTGGTGGTGTTGTGGGTTGGTGGTGGGGAATTTTTTTAAAATAAATTAATTGGCAGTTTTGTCTGTGTGGTACTTCTCATTCATAATCTGCATGTGTAAGAACCATGGGGACAAATCTAATTACACGTATGTGAAAAGCAGCAGAAATTGAATGTAATAAAATTTGTATGCCTAAGTAATTAGTTATGTTATTCAATTATGTAATTTGAAATATTCTGTAGATGATTGCTTTTTATTGCTTATTTTATATTTAGGATGCTGAATTGGTTATAATTTTGCAAGGAGAAAATTAGTATAATTGAGATGCTGCGTTTAGAAATTCCTTTAACCAGTTACCCCTCTGTTACAGGTTCATATTACATCACGAACGAAGTGTCAGATCCCATTTAGAGTTGGTGTGGCTTCAGATCCCATGGCTTTGCGTCGTGGAGCAAAGAAGCTTCCTATGGAAGATGTGTGGTATTATCAATGGCCTCTTCCTGGTGTTGATCAGGTTTGAAAGCTAGTGAATTTGGATTTTGATTGGAAAAATTTCATATCTTCATAAAAGTGCTAACTCAACTAAAAGCCTACATTGCAGTTTGGACTATTTGGTATTTGTGATGGTCATGGTGGAGCAGGGGCTGCCAAATCTGCGAGCAAGTTAGTATTTTTGTGTGTTATCTTAGTGTCTTTGGTAATTTGGTTGACCTTCAGCAATAAGAATGAAATGCTTGTATATATGTTCTTCATGTGGCCTAACTTTGTTTTATGACATTTTGGATGCAGTTGTGTACCGATTTCTTTTGCAATTTTCTAATGACTACCTTTCCATTTTCATTTACAAATGCTTTCACCTAGTGATTTTGCTTGCAAATTTGTTTTGTTTTGTTCTGTTTTTTGTTTTTTTTTTTGGTTTTTTGGTTTTTTTTTTGGTAACAAGTAGAATGTTTATTCAAGGAAGTTCAGTTTACTTAGTAAAGAAAGGGAAATTTGATCTCCACGGATTTTGAGTGTCAATAGGTTAACCTCATATAATGCAATTTTCAGACAAATGAATTGAAGCAATAAATAAGAATTAAGAAGTAAGCCCATAGATGGGCTTTCCCATAACCTGCATAGATATATTGAGGCTACATGTACCTATAATCACTGGGTTATGCCATAATTTTCGGGTTCTTGATTTGTATCTGATATATCAGTACTTACTGTCTGATGATTCTATTCCACAGACTTCTACCTGAGACAGTCGCTGCCATTTTGTCCGATTCCCTTATAAGGGAGAGGGTTTTATCACAATGTGATGCTTCTGAAGTTCTAAGGGATGCATTTGCAAAGACAGAGGATTGCATGAATCACTATTATGAGGTTTCTGCCCCCCCTTTTTATTCATTCTGTTTATTCATTTTGTGCAACGACTATTTTGAACTGAAAGGTATGTCTTGCACATCTATATATATATTATCTGTGTGTAACAGTATAAAGTATATTGAGGAAGTTGATGTTTTGATATCTATGTTATCGACTTATTCTGTTGGTCTATTAGGAAATTTAACATCAGTAACTTACTAATTTTTGTTCCTTTGCGATGATACCTTTCAAATTTCTTTGTTACTTGGGTGAGGGATATGGTTTGGACATTGCTTATGGTAATAAAAAATTCTTCGCAGGGTTGTACTGCAACGATGCTTCTGGTATGGACTGATGGTGATGAAAATTTCTTTGCACAGTGTGCAAATGTTGGGGACTCAGCATGCGTGATCAAGTATGTGTTCATGTTGTTGTTCTTCCACTCATAGGGTCCTTGGGCTAATATATCATTGTGCAGTGTGAGATTCTAGTATTAAACTATTAATACACTGTCTACTACTGCATTATGCCAAATTGTTGTACTTAGAACTGGTGAATTTATTTATCTGAAATTGCTTGAGATTTGTTCCTTTGGCACCCTGTCTTTTATTAAAATGGTATAATTGTGGCAGTGTTGATGGGATACAGATTAAGATGACAGGGGATCATAGAGTAACTAGTTATACTGAACGACTTCGAATAGAAGAAATTGGAGAGCCATTGAAAGATGGGGAAACTCGTCTTTGTGGTAAAAGCAAACATCATTTGGTGTATCTTATGTTATTTTTATTCTGATAACTGCTCTCATGCTTTTCTCCCTTTGTTCAGGTTTGAACCTTGTACGAATGCTCGGAGACAAATTTCTTAAACAGCAGGATTCCCGGTTCAGTTCAGAACCATATATAAGTGAAGTTGTGCATATTAAACAAGCAAGCAACGCATTTGCACTGTTAGCAAGGTTTTTTCTGCCTTTGCTTATAAATTTTTAGTCTACAATGTTATGTGATTGTTTTCCAGTAATCTCTGTCTGCATAATTTATTCTTCTTACAGTAGTTTGTTGGCCTTGGTTTAAGATAGTTTAGTTTTAAATCAACCCGACCATGCATATGGGTTAGAAGGTTAATTTTCCATCAAGAAGTTCTCCTTATCTTGATGACCTTTTCGTAGACGTAATTCTGGATTCTGGAATTGCAGTGATGGCTTATGGGATGTCATTAGTGTCAGGAAGGTCGTTCAGCTAGCCCTTCAGGTATTATCTATCTTCGTTTTCCCTTTTTTTTTTTTTTAATGTCATTTTCTTACTTAAGGCTTGGCAACGTGTCGTATTGAACAATGTTCGTGGCGTGTCATTTTGTATTCGTGTCATATTTTTTTCACCCGAACCTAACCCATTAAGTATTCGTGTTGAACCGTGCTCATGCCGTGTTCGTGTTTAATTCGTGTCTACTAGACTTAAATACATATTTAAATGATATACTAAATATCTTAAAAATATATATTAGCATACTAATATTCAAAATAATTAATAATTATGAATTTAAAATATGTAAAATATTACGAATTAAAGGTATATTAATTATTTATCGTGGCTAAAAAAAATATGCATTACAATTGTCAATTTAAAAATATTCAAAAAATTATAAACCAAATTAAAATTGTACATCCAATATAAATAATAAAAAAAGATAGAATCTAAAATAAAATATCACTGTATAAATAAATATAAAAGTTGTCATTTTTCAATGAAATAAAATATAAATTTTATAGTTTTTTTAAAAAAATAATGTAAAAAGTTAGTTATAAAAAAATAATTTTTTTTTTTTACTGTAACGTATCGTGTTAACGTGTTTTAATCTATTTTTTTTATCGTGTGACACTGATATCAATATGATCCGATATTTCCGACTCAAATTTGCAAATTATTGTGTCGTATCATTCCGTGTTATGTAGCATTTTGTTAGGTCTATTTATGCTGGAATTAATACATATTAGTCCAAGACCTTTCTTTTCTAAGAAATTATCTACTTTTGTTGAGCTGCGCAGATGAAGGAGAGAGTATCAGAGAGGGAGAATTCAGCAGAGGAGTTTGCTAATTTGTTGGTGAGTGAGGCTAGAACACTGCGAACAAAGGATAATACATCTGTAATATTTTTAGACTTCGACGCTTCCTGCAGATAGTCTTGTAAAGTTGATTGTTGATATATGAAATAGACTATGTATGTTATAGTGTTATAGTAATCGGGGGCCTTTTTGTTTATGGTCCCGCTGGGTAAAAGGGCCTAAATAAAAATCTCATTAAATATATAGTGCTTTTTTTAAAAAAAATTTAAGATTTTTTTTTTAAAAAAAAAAAGATAAAAAGATAAAAGGTTATTCTTATTTTCTGGTAGAAAGGGTGCATCTGTTTTATAAAGATGTATTCCGTTTTACAAATAAGCATTTTGTTCCTTTTTAATACTAATACTAATTTTGGATGAGCTTTTGTTTCACAACGAAGCTCTAATTACTCTTCTTCAGTTCAATGGAATTTCAGACTTTTCTCTCCATGAAAATTTCTTAGAAAGCAACATTTTGTTATATGAACTTTTGGTTTTAAAATACTTGTTTTAACTCTTGAAATATATTTATAATACTAAGCTTTTAAATTTCCTACTTAAAATACTTGTTTTAACTCTTGAAATATATTTATAATCCTAAGCTTTTAAATTTCCTACTTTAATATGGAATAGACAAAAAGGAAAAAAACCTAACATATTCATTAAATTAAGAACTATCCGACCTACGGACCTACACAGTTGATATACGTATATTTTTTCTTGATATATAATATATATTTATATATTGGGTCCGGATATTACATAAGGTTAATTAGTAGTAAAACTTTAAATAATTTAATGGATGTAAATAATAATTTAAAACCCAAAGGAAACCCCAGCTCTAAATCGAAAAACCCAAAACCCTTGGTAAAAAGTGCAGCTCCATATTACATTGTGGCGTGTAGCTGTAAGTTGTAACATTTATTGGGGCTAAAACGACAGAGCATTAGTACGAGAAAATGGCGAAGAAGAAGAAAAGAGAAAGAGAAGCAGAGGCGCCCGAAGCAGAAGAACCAGAGCCAGAAATCGAAGTTGAGCTTCTTGTTAATGGCGATTCTCAAAAAAACAAGAAGAAAAAGAAAAAGGATGTTAAAGTGGAAGACGAAGCCCAGCAGAGACCTACAGTTACTGTGGCGGTGCCCGGTTCCATCATCGACAACGCTCAATCATTCGAACTCGCCACCAGAGTACTATTTCTCTCCTGCTTTTTACTCGTCTGTTTGGTTGCTGGGAAAATTTTTAATGGAAAGATTCTAATGCTATTGCTGCTCAATGTCATTTGATTTTTCTTCCTTTCCTTCACCTGCATATTACTTTTTTAGGATGCTATGAATCAGATGAAATTGTATTAACATGCTTGAGTTTTTGTTTTACGCTTTTTCTTGAAGTTGGCTGGTCAGATTGCTCGTGCCGTAACCATTTTCCAAATCGACGAGGTTTCTCTCCCTTTTTTCTTCTTCCTTGTTTTTTATTTTCCTGTGGAAAAAAACATAAATAGAGCATTAAAAACGGAAATTGATGATAGAAAGCATTGGAATTTGTTTGAAACTTTAGGTTCAATGCGTATGCAGGTGGTAGTATTTGACAGTAAAAGTAATTCGGCAAACAGTTATGGCATTGCAGCACCAGAGAACTCCGACGACAATGAAAGTGGTGCAGCTTTTCTTATTAGAATCTTGCAGTACCTTGAGACGCCACAATATTTGAGAAAAGCTCTATTTCCAAGGCATAGCAGCTTAAGATTTGTGGTAATAATTTTTATTTTTATTTTTGAAGAGGGAGAAAAAACAGCAAAGCTAGTTTTTTTTTTTGGGTGAATTAAGGTGGTGCTTTTACTTGCAATTTATAGGGTATGTTGCCCCCGCTTGACGCTCCACATCATCTGCGTAAACATGAATGGGCTCCATTCAGGGAAGGTTTGCCCCTTTTTGTATACTAAGCAGTTTGGATTAGCTTTCAACCTCTAAGTAATGCATTAACATAAACTACTGAATGAGCTTCTGATCAAATACTATGAAAGACAGAAAGAGTGAGGAAAAACTTGTATAATTAAGTTAAAAAAGTTTCAGATTTGTTAATTGAACAGCAAATATTGTGGCTTAGAGTGGATTGGCGTGGAAAATATAGTATATCTTTTAATTTAGATCAATCAAATGTCAATGAAATTGGTACATACAACCAACTGCAAGAGTCATTAGCAAGAGAAAAAGGGAAAAGATAAAAAGAAAGGGAGAGGAAAAGAAGTGGGAGTCTTGATATTGGGACAGGAATTTATTGCTTTTAGCAAGGAAAAATATATACCTTGGATGATTGGGTTGACAAATTTAAGTTTGTTTTGAAGACCATATTTTTATTTGGACTACTACCCTTTCACTTATTCGTTTTGTTTGGTTTGGTCCTTATTTTAAACCTTTGGACAAATTTTATGATATCTTGTTGCAACTGTATAGGTGTCACGCTGAAGGAAAGAGCTTCAAACTCTGTAGGAACATTGGTTGATGTGGGGTTGAGTAAGGTAATGTCCTCTTCTCTCAAGTATGCCTGGTTTTTATGGTTGCTTTTATAGCATGGCAAGTTGTACTCACTGCTCAATTCATGAGCTTGTCTAGCATAATTTTTCCTTTTTTATCTATGTAAGATACATTAAGATATATCAAACTAGGTTTATTTTGTAATTCTTTTGAAGTTGGAATATTCACCTCTCCAACGACAGATGGTCAAAAGGGGTCTAATTATTTATGAGCGTAGTGCTAAAATGTGCAGAATGTCACTATTGATCAAGTAATCGATCCCGGAACAAGAGTTACAGTGGCTATGGGAGCCAATCGAAATTTGGATGCTGGTAATAAACTGATGTGCCTTTTTCTGAATTACTTTATCGTTGTAAGTTGTGTCTCAATATGCTAGTTTAGACATGTTTTATATGAATATGGATATGTCTTATTATATTTAGTAGAGTTTCTGAATTTTGCTTGTGTCTTTAATTGCTTGATTCTCTTTTCGGGGGGTGCAGGGATGGGTGGGTTGCATGAATATCAGGTTGGCCTTATGTCAATATTTGTTTGTTTGAAATCTTTATGTGATTACGAAAGTCATAATCTTGAATTTTATGATTTCATATTTCTGAAGTGCTTCTATGTTTGGCTTTGACTTTTTTATTTTCCTTTTTGCTTTTTTGTAGATTATGTGTTTGTTTGAAATCTTTATGTGATTATGAAAGTCATATTCTTGAATTTTATGATTTCATATTTCTGAAGTGCTTCTATGTTTGGCTTTGACTTTTTTATTTTCTTTTTTGCTTTTTTGTAGTATCACCCCGCCAGATTGTCCAGTCCTCCAAGCCTAGGGAAGAAGCTGGAACGTATTGGGGGTATAAAGTGCGATATGCTTCCGATATAAGTTCGGTATTAACGGAATGCCCATACAAGGTATTACATGCTTTGAATCCACACTCTCTCTTTCTCTCTCTCCCCATTCTGATATAGCTGTTTAGATATAGCTTATTTTATCTAAGTCTGCTATCATATCGCAGGGTGGCTATGATCATTTGATTGGGACCTCGGAGCATGGTTTGATTGTTAACTCATCTAGTCTTACTATACCTACCTTCAGGTTTGATTGTTAACCATGCTCTCTTTCTCTGTGTATGGGTACTTGAAGTGTTTTTTGTCTACTAAAGGATTGATCAAGCATTTTACCAATTGAATGTTTAATTGACAACTTGAAAAAGTTCAGTAGTATTTAAACAACCATGGGCCTTTTTCTTTTCCCCTTTGACCCTCCATTGGTTTACTTAGCAAGGTAATGTTGACATCTATATGTATTTTAGTTTCAACTATAGTAAGGAAATTTTAAGAATGAAGCAGAATGAAATTACTTACTGATAATGGTATTCTACTACTTTTCCTTGGTCATTAAAATTGTATGCATGATTTGATAGGCATCTGTTAATTGCTTTTGGTGGACTTGCTGGGTTGGAAGAGAGCATTGAAGAGGATAATAATATAAAGGTATGTACTGCTCTATCCTTTCAATTTCCAAAATCCGACACAATCAAACCTTTATAGATAATGCATGTAGTTTCTTTCTTGAGAAGAAGATAGAAAAAACATTTAACTTTCATTGTCTCCATAGAAAGGACTCAATTGGAATTATAATTATTTATAACTTCAAGAGAGAGTCTTGCTATGCATTTTCTTCCAATATTGCTTTTCTTCTATTCGTTTTATCTAATATTATGTCCTCCACTCATACTTTGCTTTGATACACATGAAACTGGAAGGTTTCCCATCTGCTCTAGTCACAACTTCTAGTTGCTTGTTTAATGAAAAGTGTAAAGAAATGGAAAAACAATGTAATGAATGATGTCTTTCATTGACCTTTAATGGAAGGTAAAAGATGCTCGGGAGGTATTTGATCAATATTTGAACACATGCCCACATCAGGGGAGTCGAACAATTCGAACAGAGGTACTTTATATTCGTTCTGCATGTATCATTTACTCATGACAAATCTTTCTTATGATTTATTACTTTATTTCGTTGTTCATGAACAGGAAGCAATATTTATATCCCTTCAATACTTCCAAGAACCAATCAACCGAGCTTTGCAGAGAATCTAACCATAGCTTGAGCCTTTTTTTGGTAAACCCTATTGCTTGAGCCTTGAAGATGGAAAGAATTCCCCAAATAATTTTTTTTTGCCTGTTGAAATTAATAGTTTCTATGTAGTAAGGTATTTGAGAAATGTCTGTGCCTTTGTAAGGAAGGGGTTGGACCTTTTAGCAGGTGATTATCAAGCTTGCCTTTATCATAATATTTTTGTAAAATTAAATCATTCTTGCAGTTGAAAATTGAAATTAATCAAGTTAAATCTCCTATTTAATTATTTTGAGATTTTATAATGAGGTAATGCACTATTGCAGGAAGAACATGGAGTTCCTTTTTGTATTATTTATAGTTTACAGATTGAAAGCCTAATGGTCGCAGCATACCTAGAGAGGGACTAGAGGCTTTTAGAGTTCCAAATCTTTTTCGAGAAAGTAATCTACTTTTGTTTTTTATTATTATTATTATTATTTTTTTGAAACGATGTTTTTTATTGATTAGTTGTGAGAAAATCTTGAAGTGAAATGAGATATAATATGAACAATTCATATTTTTTTTAAAAAAATAAATATAAAAATAGGAAGATGTTATTTCGTTCTAGGAAGTTTTAATTTTTAATTTTTGAGTATTGGTTAAATGTAAAAACTAACGGTGTTTACTTAATATGATCCGTTATATAATATTTAAATGATTGAAACACGCAAATCCAAACTATAGTATGATAGTCACTGTTTATTTTATTTTTGTTCCTTTCAAAAAACAAATATTGTTTCACATATATTCACCAAAAAAAATATTGTTTCACATGTGGTATAAAATCAAAAATATTTACACGTTAATTATTTTACTAATGTTTTGAGGTTTGCAAAAATAATATATGTGTAAATATTCAAATATTTTGTATTTACACTGTGAATATAAAAAAATATTAATTAAAATTTCAATAAATTATATAAACATGTGTAAATAATTTCAGTTTTGCAACATAATTATCATATATAATTTCAATTTATAACTTAATTATTATATACTGTATATCTAAGATTTTTTTTTTTTGGATAAAAAAAATAATACGGGACACAGTAATCATGCATTGAAAACGTGGGGTTGCAAGGTGCAACATGTTGTAGATGGGTAATTCATATTTTTACAGGGGTAGATCCGTCATTTAATTAGAACATAGAGCCGTGTTTGGGCGCAACATTATAGGAAAGGGGGTTTTCGATGATTCGGCCCTATTCTTACCCTTAACACAAAACCATAGGAGAGAGAGCGCCGAAGAGAGGGTTTGGTTTTGCGAGCGAAAGAAAGAAAACGATTATAGAGTGAGTGAGTGAGTGAGTGACAGAGAGAGATATAGAGAGATAAAGTATATTTTTGATAAGCACAGCACAGATAAAAATTTCTATTTCAAATAGCCGTTAAAAGGGACCGTTGGCTTTTGCCTTCCTTTCGTCCCTCCCTCCCGCCATGGTTATGGCTCAGCTTGAGAGCCAGAACCAGCAGGAAACCTCCTTCGACCACGTCCACAAGACAAAGACCCTCATCAAAGCCCTCAACCTTGTCTCCCGTAACCTCCCTCTTTCTCCTGACCTCTTCGACACCGTTTCTTCTATCTATTACAGCGACGAAGATGCCATTCGTGACTCCTTGGACGGTGGGGAAGCCAATGGATCTGATAAGAATGGTTTGGTATGGTTTTCTTTACATGCCCTTTTGTTGTTTTTGTTTTTTGGGTTTTGGGGTTTAGGAATTTGAGGTGGTTTGTGGGGGCTAGGGTTGGATTTTAGTTCATGGGTGCGAGCAAATTTTGTTTTTTTTGGTTTTTCGTTCGCACCAAATTGGTTTTTTGGGCTTTTGTGAAGTTGGGAATTCGGTGCGTATGCGAAATTTTTTGAAATTTGGAGACTTTTGTTCATCATGTTCTCCGGCAATAAATTTATAAGGAAATAGAGGGGGAATTTCGTTGCTGGGTTTCTGTGGGTTTGATGGTTCCTTCTTGTTATTTTGTATGCCAGTGTTGCGGGCAATCTGTGTTTTGGATTGGATTGGATATTCTATGTTTGTTTTTGAAGATATAGCAGTTAAGAGTTCTCTTCTTGGGCCGCCCCCCCCCCGGCCGCGCGCGCGCGCGTGTTGTTTTTCTTCTTTTTTTTCCCTTCTTTCAGCTTATCTTGAACGAACTTCAAGTTCTATAGATTTTTGGCTTTGTTTTTCACTTCGTTCCCGTTTCTTATTCTATAGTTGTATTCTGCTGACGGAATAATTTTTAAGCTGCCATATTATAAAGATTAAGTTTCACTCGTGATTGGAGAAGTTTGGATTTTTCTGTAGTTATTTGGTCGCTTTTATTTTTTTTTTCTAAAAAATTGGTAAGATATTTTAATTGAAAATAATGATGTGTAAAGGGTATCTTTTCATTACCAAATTGTCTTTTCTGATGTATAATATCTGTTTCAATGTTCACGACAGGATGATAATGGAAATATTTCTGGAGAAGATTTATTGACAGACCTTGAAGATGCATTGCAGAAACAACGGCCAAACTGTGTGTCTGGTTTTGAATTGACAAAATCAAGGGACAATCGTCATCAAAGCCACATTCAGCATCGATTAAATGAACTTGAAGGTAACTTTTTATAAGTGTTTTATATTCTTGTGCAGTATGTGATTACTATAAGTTTTTTCTTAGGTTAGCAATTTTCTGACAAAATAATGAAAATATGAATTTGAATACAGGATGTTGCCATAAAATCGAGATGCTTAGTGTTTGTATAGTGTGAACACTTAATTACCCTTTCTCTATACATTATTTTTACTATTAAGTTTCATCCCTTGAGCTGTAAACCATAATCAGTTTTATACTTGTCAAAATACCAAATGGAAAAAATTTATCACTTAATTCAAGTTTTTAGGTCGGAAGCTTTCTATGTGGATTCTTATGTCTTCTTTTTATGCTGTATATAAATTACTGTTACTACTTTCTTGTTATGATCTTGATTCTTGATCACCTTTCAAAAGTATCACTTAAGCTTTAATGGTTTTATGACTCAGAGTTACCTTCAAGCAGAGGAGAGGAATTGCAGACAAAGTGCTTACTTGAGCTCTATGGACTAAAGGTAACACTTGGTGTACTAGAATTGGTTTAAAACTTATCCCTCATTTGCTTAATTTGCATAAAGTTCATAACTTGCAGAGGAATTTTGACACCAATTTGGATATAAATTTAATTTTCTAACAAAGCCTTTTGTGAATGTATTTTGTTGCTTGCGATGCACTTAAAATATTTCCTTAAAGAATCAATGGAAGTCTATTGTGTGAAATATCCCGTCTTTAGGACTTTGCTAAATTATGAAGCTAAAGGAGCTCTTCTATGTATTTGTTTATTGACTTCTTGTGCCGAGGGATGACATGGGTTCTGTCCTTGTGGGCAAGGACTTCTTTTCTGGCAGCTTGCAGAATTGCAAAGGAAGGTCCGGTCTGATGTCAGTTCCGAGTATTGGTTGCGTGCAAACTGTATATATCCTGACAAGCAATTGTTTGACTGGGGCATGATGCGATTGCACCGTCCACTATATGGTGTTGGGGATGTTTTTGCTGTGGAGGCTGATGATCAATTTAGGAAGAAAAGGGATGCTGAGGTTAGTATGTGTATGAGTTGTTAAAACTTAAAGCCTATAATTCATACTCAGAAAGGGAATAATGGGAATCTGGTGTTTAGATTGTAGATTTACATATTGGTGCAAGGGAATGTGCTGCTTGATGGAATTATGGGGCCACAATTCTTAACTTCTTTGATTAATTGGAGCAATATGTCTCTATATTTCACATTAAATTGTTTTGTGAAAATTTTTGGTCTGCAAAACTCTATAGAAAACCATGCTTTACTAAATTAACGTTTTTTGTAATTTCAGAAGGCATTAGTTTATAGACAAAGATTTATTTCTTGAAGAGATTTCGAAATAAAAATAAACAGTGAGATGCTTAATGAATTATCTAGCTGGCTTTATGTTTGTGTTTTGTGCAACACAATGTAACATATTTCCTGTACACTGCTGATGAAGTAAAAATGTTTGATACAGAGGGTGTCAAGGTTAGAAGAGGAGGAAAGAAACCAGATCGAGACGAGAAAAAGAAAATTTTTTACGGAATTCCTCAATGCATTTCGTGAGTTCCAATTACTTATTCAGGCATCTATGAGAAGACGTAAACAAAGGAATGATGGAGTCCAGGTATGCTATTAGTTAATCTTCTTCAATTTTATTCAAATGGGACTATAGGATCAGGCATGGGAAACAGATGTCCGAATAATAAATAACCAGGGGGAAATCCTGACTAAATGATTGACATCCATAAGAAAATGGAAATACCATATAGAAACTTCAATCAAAAGGGGTGAAATAAACAAAACTCACTAGTTGTTAACTTGTTTACAATTTATAAAGTATACTGGAAAAGATTTGGAAAATAATTTATAAAGTATAGTGGAAAAGATTTGGAAATTTGTGTGCAGGAGAGAGAGGAAGGATAGAGAAATAAGATATGATCTAACAACTTATTTGTATTTACAATTTCCTGGGATCATGTTTAATTTCTGAAGACTAGATTCATTATCATGCATAGCATATTAGTTACAGCTGGTGGGTGAAGGATCCTTTATAAGTATATTGTTTTTAACAGGCATGGCATGGAAGGCAAAGGCAACGTGCTTCGCGGGCTGAAAAACTAAGGTTCCAAGCCTTGAAGGCTGATGATCAAGAAGCATACATGAGAATGGTCAAGGAGAGTAAAAATGAGCGATTAACGACGCTTCTTGAAGAAACAAATAGACTCCTTGTAAATTTGGGAGCTGCTGTTCAACGTCAGAAAGATTCTAAACATTCTGATGGCATTGAAACCTTGAATGACTCAGATGGTGATTTGCCTGAATTGGATGAAGATGTGGAAATCATTGATTCTGATCGAAATGATGAATCAAATGACTTACTTGAAGGTCAACGGCAGTATAACTCAGCCATTCACTCTGTTCAAGAAAAGGTAGTTGATAAAGTAACATTTTTAATTGTACAGTTTTTTCCAACTCTAATAATTTTTATCAGTCTTGAATGGTTCGACGCGTAATACTTATATGTTTATTTATCGATATGCTATCTTTATTATCTATTTATATTTCGTTCAATTTGCATCAGCTTTATATTGGGCTACATCATATTTATTTTAATTAGTTCACAAATCTTAAATCTTCATGTAAATTTAAATGCAAATGCCTCTGAGAATTTGAGCAATAAACAAAGTGATATGCTAATCTTCTGCTGTTTTGCATGGAGGGGTTTGAACATTTCTGGCACTTTCCCTAGTTTAGTTTCTGTTTGCCCAAATTCTCCATGTATTTTGGCTTGCATCATTCTGTTATATACTTTCTGTAGTATCATATAGTCTATGAGTTGCATACCTTTTTAAACTGATTTTGGCATGGAGGATTGGACACTACTTGTTGGAGGCAAATGAGTTGTCATTGATTGTCTAATTGTCCTCATCATGTACATTAAATATAAACCAACAACGTTCCAATTCCATAATGCCTGAAAGAGGTGCTTTGAGTTAGAAGATCTTTTATAAATACTAAATTCTGCAGGTAACAGAGCAACCTTCCACGCTTCAAGGTGGAGAATTAAGACCATACCAGTTAGAAGGACTTCAATGGATGCTCTCCTTGTTCAATAACAACTTGAATGGGATTCTGGCTGATGAAATGGGACTAGGGAAAACAATACAGACCATTTCCTTGATTGCATATCTTTTGGAGAACAAGGGCGTGACTGGGCCCCACTTGATAGTGGCTCCAAAGGCTGTACTACCAAATTGGGTTACTGAATTTGCAACTTGGGCTCCTAGGTAGGCATGAACTTGTTCTATAAAAACCAATCTCTCTCTCTCTCTCTCTCTCTCTCTCTCTCTCTCTCTCTCTCTCTCTCTCTCTCTCTCTAACTACGACCATATGCTTGTTTACTGCTCATGTTTAATTAATCTTGGATTTTTCCATCTTGATCCAGTATTGCAGCTGTTCTTTATGATGGACGTCATGATGAGAGAAAGGCAATGAAGGAAGAACTATCTGGGGAAGGGAAATTTAATGTGTTGATCACACATTATGATCTAATTATGAGAGATAAAGCATTTTTGAAGAAAATTAACTGGTACTACCTGATTGTTGATGAAGGGCATCGGTTGAAGAATCATGAGTGTGCTCTTGCACAAACACTTGCTGGGTATGATCATCTATGATGCTACATGCAAAATATAGGCCTTGCATCTTTAAAGCTTAATATATGTAAAGTTTATTGAATTAATTAATTGATTTAATTAATCTCTCTCTCTCATTTTAATTCAGTTGAGAATTTTATTCCAGTCGTTTTCAGTTGAGAAAGTCTTTAATGTTTTTTTTTTTTAACTTGTACTCAGATATGAGATTCGACGTAGACTTCTGTTGACTGGTACCCCAATTCAGAATCATTTGCAGGAGTTATGGTCCCTGCTTAACTTTCTTCTCCCGCACATTTTTAATTCAGTTCAAAATTTTGAGGATTGGTTTAATGCACCATTTGCGGAGCGGGGTGATATTTCTCTCACAGAAGAGGAAAAGCTATTGATCATTCGCCGTCTACATCATGTGGGTGATGTCTTATACTTTCTATTTCTCATGTATTTATCCTTTCTTTGGATTTCATATTGATGTCTATTCTTGTAGGTTATAAGACCGTTCATATTGAGGAGAAAAAAGGATGAGGTGGAAAAATACCTTCCTCAAAAATCCCAGGTCGTACTGAAATGTGATATGTCAGCATGGCAGAAAGTATATTATCAACAAGTTACTGATTTGGGCAGAGTTGGGCTAGATACTGGTTTGTAATTTTTTGCTTCTACATGCATACATCTGCATCTTGACAACTCGAGCCCTTATTTTTCCCTGAAACCTTACAAAGACCTCTGTCTCTTCAAATTCTTCTGACTTGAAAAGTGTTCAGTTTGGGTTGGCATTTTCAAGGCCAATTTTCTGAATTTTTTATTTTCTTTTTCTTTTTTTGTCAACGATAGGCATTTTGAAATGCTAAAATAGTGTTACCATCATATAGAATGCAAATTACAATTAAAATAAAGTTGTGATTTCTATTTAAATTTTTCTAATTTAGGAAAAGCTCTCTTGATTTGTAGGTTCTGGGAAATCAAAGAGTCTGCAGAACCTCACGATGCAGCTCAGAAAATGTTGTAACCACCCTTATCTTTTTGTTATGGGAGATTATAATATCTACCGCAAGGATGAGGTTATAAGAGCATCAGGAAAATTCGAATTACTTGATCGTCTGCTCCCAAAACTTCGTAGGGCTGGGCACAGGGTACTGCTTTTTTCACAAATGACTCGTCTCATGGACATCCTTGAAGTTTATCTCCAACTTCATGATTTTAAGTATCTTAGACTTGATGGTTCGACTAAAACCGAGGAAAGAGGAACTTTGCTAAAGCAATTCAATGCTCCGGACTCCCCTTACTTTATGTTTCTCCTAAGTACTCGTGCCGGAGGTCTTGGTTTGAACTTACAAACAGCAGATACAGTAATTATTTTTGACAGTGATTGGAATCCCCAAATGGACCAACAGGCAGAGGATCGGGCCCATCGTATAGGACAAAAGAAGGAGGTCAGGGTTTTTGTGTTAGTTAGTGTTGGATCAATTGAAGAGGTAATATTGGAACGTGCTAAACAGAAGATGGGAATAGATGCTAAGGTCATCCAGGCTGGACTATTCAATACAACTTCAACAGGTTTGTAGTATATGCATTTTGTGTAAGGATTTCAAAAATGTTGTTCCTTGACACATGTGCGTATGCACTCAAATTGCACTTTCTGTCTTAGGCATCAGTGGTTGTGTCTCTTGAATTTCTGCTGTTTACAAGAATCAAACTTGTTTTCTAACTTTAAGTACATTGTTCGTGCAGCTCAGGACAGAAGAGAGATGTTGGAGGAGATAATGCGTAGAGGTACAAGTTCACTAGGGACAGACGTTCCAAGTGAGAGAGAAATCAACCGCCTCGCTGCCCGATCAGATGAGGAGTTTTGGATGTTTGAGAAAATGGATGAGGAGAGAAGGCAAAAAGAGAACTACAGATCTCGGCTTATGGATGAACTTGAAGTTCCTGAGTGGGCATATTCTGCACCTGAAAATGACACCAAAAAAATTGATGTGACAGGAAAGAGGCGAAGGAAAGAGGTTGTTTATGCTGATACCCTGAGTGATTTACAATGGATGAAAGCTGTGGAAAATGGAGAAGACATGTCAAAACTTTCTGGTAAAGGAAAGAGAAGAAATCACCTTCCACCAGAGAGCAATGTGGCTGCAGAGGAGGGGGAAAAGGTAATCGAGTTGAATGAAAATAAGCCTATGATGAGCGAAGGAACAACTGAGGTTACATATGGTCTAACAACTCCAGACGCGAAGAGACAAAAATCTGAAGGGGCAAATGCAGACAAACATGATTACCATGGTTGGAATGGGCATCTATTTACATGGAACACCCACAAGAAGAAGAAGAGGTCGAGATTTGCCACCCAAAATTCATCCCCTGATTCAAGAGGGCAGAATTCCAACGGAAAAGGAAATGGATGGGCTTGATCAAAATCACTCACCAAATCATCACTGTACCTTTGGCTGCTGATAGTTTGTACATTGGTTTGAGTTGTTAAAAGCTTTAACTAGCTAGCTGACTTCTCAGGGCTGCTGACATTTTCTGACCTATTTTTTTTAAAAACAAAAAAATGCTACGGGAAATGGCTAAATGCCCACTTAACATCCATTTATTCTATTTTTGTAATAGGTTGTTCTAATCAGCTACACTGTAAAATTATAGCCAATTATGAAATGCTCATTAATTTCATTCGCCTTTGGCATTCAGGAGAGACTATTATCAAAATGTTTAACTAAGATTTCTGCACTAAAAAAATATAATAAAAATTAAAAAAATTGAAAAAATAAAATAAAACTCTACTAGCAAAATAATTGTAGTTTGAAATAGTTTTGAATTTTTATAATTAATATATAACATTGAGAATTATTCTGCTAGCAAAAACAACCATCCAGACAAGGAAGGGTTTTGAAGTAGACTGATTTCTCAAAACTTGGCATTGGCATACAATAAGAAGTTTTCTAAACTCTGAATCATAATGTCTGAACCTAAAATTTGCATTGGCAATGTAAAACACTCATTGTAAGTTGCCAAAGGGTATTTTTTGGTGCATGAAGAGAAAATAAAAGATAAAACCTACAAGATTTCTGATGAAATTCACTGAACTACTCAAGTTCCCAACAAACAAGATAATTAGATAAGAAACAGATACAAAACAACCAGTTACACCTAACAATACTAATGTGATGTTCCATAAAATGCTTCCTCACTGATTCATGATAAGATTCTAAGAACAGTCTGTCCTAAACGCCATAAATGCCCCTTCCGAGATTGAAGAGGCTTATAGTACCCCAGAAACGAGAAGAAAACACTGGACCAGCACTATTCCTCCTGACCAACTACAAGGTTTTTCAACTTTGATTCTAATTCATCCTCATTATCTTCGCCTTCTCCAGATTCATCATCATCATCCCCTCCTTCAGGGTCATTCTCATCCAAGGGCCCAAGTGTGTCAGGAGTTTTCTTAAATATATATTTGACCTCATCAATGCCTTCATCAGAGATGAAATTCCCATTGATGTTGAGCAAATTAAAACCGGACTTCTGAATTACAGCCTGGGCCAAAACCCGAGCCCCAGCTCTTCTTATTAAGTTGGTGCTCAAATCGACTTCTTTCAACTGTGTATGACCTTCTATTGCCTTACAGATTTGGATGGCACCTTCATCCTTGAGTTCATTCTCAGACAAATTCAACTTAGAGAGAAGATGCTTAGCTGCTATACAAGCTGCTAGAGGAGCAGCAACGTCAGCAGTTATGTCATTTCCAGCCATCTCCAAAACTTCAAGAGCAGGAGCTGATTCCTTGAGAACATTTGCTATTGCAATTGCACCCTCATCTTCAAGATTCAGATAGCTCAGGTATACTTCTGTCAGATCTGCGTGCTTTGACAGTGCTTTACTCAAAGCAACTCCACCTTCTACACCAAACATGTTGTCCCGCAAGTCAAGCTTCTTCAAATGGGTACAAGTCTCCAGTGCTTCAGACAAAGCAACTCCCCCTTCAGACCCTATCCTTGTTGAGGAGCAACGAAAATCCTCTAATAGGGGAGAACGCTTCACAACCTCAGAGATAGCAACTGCCCCTTCATCTCCTGTCATGTTGTTGTGAAATTGAAGGACTCTAAGCTTCTCTGTAGAAGGAATCAGCTCACAAATAGCTCGAGCAGCCTCTTCTGATATGCCATTATTCATTAGATACAGCTCTTCCAACCCTCTTTGTGATTTAAGCAATGCTCCAAATGCCCTAACACCCTTTTCACCCAAGGCATTGTTTGAGAGATTCAAAGATTTCAAGACACTGCCTTCCAGGGAAGCTGCAAATATGTTCATGACTTCAAGAGCTTCAGCCTCAGGTCTTCCAGCAATGAAATCTGATAGATCTACTTCTTTCAACTGATTCTTAATGGAAGCCAAAATGAGTTCAGCAACACGAGCTGCTTCTAAACCAAAGCTTCTATTGCTGAAGCAAATCTTAGAGTAAGAATTACCTGGCTCCTTCAATGGCTTTAGGAGTTCCTCAGCCTCGTCAGCCTCAATAAAGGCTCGTTGGCCTTTAGATATATCCAAAAGAGTTTCAAGAGATGCACTATTACTCTCAGATGTGACCTTCCTATCCTTGCTCTTAGGACCTCTTTTCAGAACATTCAAAAGAAGCTTGCTGCATTCCTTTGCATAAAGCTGCACTGCAGAACCTCCATCACCATCTGGTTCCTTTTCATAGTGCTGGTCTGCAGTGGTAAAAGCCACATCTTCGATTTGTTTTGCATTCTCCTCAGCATCTTCTTCACTCAGAGTGCCATACTTCTCAGTGAAAATGGATTTAGTTGTTAGATTATTTATCATTCGCTTCACAAGCACTTGTCTTGTCTTTTCACTAGGAGGCCATAGCTTAATTGAAAATGGCCGACTTTGTGAATTCGGAAATGTGGCATCCATTGCCAAAAAATAACCTACAGAAATATACGATTTACAAAACAAAATTATAAGAGCAAATAGATAACTGAAATTGCTATAACTCAAAAGAAAATCTGAACACTATACATAAACTTCCTTACTCCTTATCTGAAAGTTAGGAAGAAACTTTGGCTGACTGCAAGAAATAGACTAAGAATTCATGATAACACGTCAAGAAAGAATATTTAAGGGTCAAAAAGTAAAAGTGTGAAACAAATAAAGAAACCAAGTTGGACGGTAGGAACTGAGAGCACAGGACATTCCTACAAGGGAAAAAGCCAGGTTTCACATGTACACTCACACACAAGTACAAATATCCATCTTTGCTTTTCATTTTTCACCAACAAGGTTAAGCCCATAAAAGGGCCAAAACCAATCTTGTGGCAATCCTCTCTTCACTTCTCAAATTAACACAGAAACTAATAGGGAATGAGACAGCTAATTCTGAACCTATTATCTATTCTAGACCTCATTTCCATAAATAAATAAATAAAAATATAAAATGTTACATCCCATGCACAAAGTATTGTACTATAACAATCAACTAAAATAAAAATACATAAAAAATAAAAATAAAGAAACAAGAAACGACACAGGATCTTATACATTGCAAAGCATTTAAATATACCAAACATCCAATAACCGACAAAAATACTTCATTTTCCACCAAAACCACCATAGTGAGTCAATATTTCGCATAATAGGTCACAGATCTGCGACTAAATAGCAACTTCACCAACATGTAATGTAGTAAAGTCGATAACGGACTCAAACCCACCAAGAAAAAAACGAATAATAAAAGAAGAGAGAGCAGAAAGTACCAAGCACAATACGAAACCCTAGAACTGCAAAACACAATAAGAAGTGGGAGAAAAAAAACAAAGTGAAGGTAAAAAATAAGGGTACCTTCTTCTTTTTCTCACTCGCTTAAAGGGTGTATTTGGGTTTCTGAAAGGTAGAAATTTTGCGTTATCTGCGATTCAAATGACACACTGAAACAGGGAATATATTTATATATATATTATATAGATATAGTGCGACAGAGTGAGAGAATCACATTGAGAGAGTGGAGGGAAAACTGAAAATGAGAGAGCGAATCAATGATAACGTAGGTTTTTCACTTTTAAGCCACTGTTTGGGAATCAAGAATTTGCTTTACCAGATACGGCTAAGAATGTTCTCATTACCCTGTTGGATAACAAACTGCGTTTGGCAACTGGGTTGTTATTGTAAATAGCATAATTTTTAAAATAAAAAGTATTTTTAATAATTTTATAAAATAAAGAGTAATTTTTTATTCAACTCTAGTGGTATTATTTATCACATTTTTTATTTTTTAATAAATAATCAATGAATAATATAAATATATAAAATATATGTATTAAAAATATATAAAATTACATATAATTATAGTTATGCATTGAAAATTGCAGAATAATAAATAAAATGCATTAAAAATTATATATAGAAAGTGAGTTTGGATCTCCAAATATAAAAAGTTAAATCTCATTTTTTATTTTAACTTTTCATTTTAGAGAGTCTATTGAAATACCAAAATATTTAATTACTCTTTAAAATAGAAAAATTAAAATTTTTAAAAAGTACATTGGAGATGCTCTTAGTACTTAGAACCGTTGTCGATTTCCTTTTCTTTTTCTTTTCTTTTTTAATGAGAATTTCCTTTTCCCTTTTATTTGGCTGCAATTTCCTTTTCCTTTTTAACGCTGCTATTTTGGTAATGATAATGTCAAATTAAAGACCATAAAAACAAATTAAAGAGCATGAATAAAATGAGAAATAAAATTTTATTACATGTTTTTCTGGTTCTAAAAAAATTAAATAAACTGTTTTTTTTTTTAATTGCTAGAATATTGTAGATAATAATGGAATAAAAAAAATATTTATCCACCTCTTAATTAGGAATCTATTTCAATTATATAGGTGTCGTTTGATAACCCAATTATTTATGATTTTTAGTTTTGTTTTTGATTTTTTTGAAAACCAAAAATGAAAATGCGTTTGATAACTATTTTTATTTATTTTTTTGAAAACCAAAAATAAAAATGCATTTAATAACCATTTTCATTTTTTTAAAACTAAAAATCATTTTCATTTTTCTTTTTAAATAAAAAAAAAAGTTAGGTATCATTTGATAACTCATTCATTTATAGTTTTTAGTTTTAGTTTTTGAATTTTTTAAAAACCAAAAAAGAAAATGTGATTGATAACCATTTTCATTTATTTTTTTTGAAAAAAAAAATCATTTTCACTTTTCTTTAAAAAAGAAAAAAAGTTAAAAAGTCATTTTTCATTTTTCATTTTTCATTTTTCATTTTTCATTTTTCATTTTTCATTTTTATCCTTGATAATGCTAGCATACAAGACTATTTGAACAATGCTTGAATCTGAAACTGCCCATACTGCACCCATCCAGATGTCGTCGAGATCATGAATTGCTCGAACAAGGCTGGAACCCGAGACAGTCCGGTCCAGTCCAGAATCCGAGACAGTCTAGTTCGCGCTAGAACCTGGGACAGCCCGATCGAGGCTAAAAGCCGGGACAACCCAGTTGGGGCTAGAACACTAGACAGTCCGGTCTGGGCCGAAAGCCAAAACCTTCCAGTCAGGATCGAAACCTAGGTCTGCCCAGTCAAGGTCAGAACCATGGAAAGCTCGGTCTGGGCTAAAACCCGAGACAGCCCGGTTCGAGCCGGAACCCTGGACCTCCCAGTCCGGATCAGAACCCGAGACCGCCCGGTCCTGGTACCCAGGAATTCCTAGTCTGGGCTGGAACCTGGGACCGCCCAGTTTGAGTACCCGGGACTGCCCGGTTTGGGTTGAAACCCAAGACTGTCTGGCCCGGGCCAAAACCTGAGACTACCTAGTCCAGTCCAAAACCTGAGAGACTGCCCGATTGGGGGCAGTACCTTGGATTTCCTGGTTTGGGCCGAACCTGGAACACTATGATCGGGGCCAAAATCTAAAACTGACAATAATCAAATATGAATTTATTTAAATTTATTTATATAGTTTTAAAAAAAATAATAAAAAAAAAATTGTTATCAAAAAATTGTTGTTGTTTTTTCATTATAGCAAAAACATAAACAAAAAATCAAAAGCAAAAATTATAAACCATAAATCATAAACCATAAACCAAAAGTTTAAAAATTGAATGCGTTAAACGGACCCTTAATAACTTATTTTTGTTTTTTTTTAATTTATCGCGTTTAAGAATTGCTGAATCGAAAATCAATAAAATGCTTCTAATCTTCTTTTTAATAATGTCCATGACAATCCAAACAAAACAAAACAAAAAAAAAAAAAAAGAGAGAATAAAATGCTAGAACTTTTTCTTCTTCTTTTTTGAAATAAAATTCATTTTCTCGGTTTCCTCCAAAAAATGTATTTGATCGAAATTTAAAGACTATTATTTTCTTTCAATAATTGTGAGAACTGTGAACGTGGAGAAATAAAATCGTGGGGCCAAATTCAGTACCAATTCTTACAGGTCGGTATAAGGAGACGAGTAACCCTAGAAGCCAAACAATAATCATGAATTTTCATTTTTATTTTTTTGTTTTTGACTTTTTTGGACTGAACATGGATTTTCATATTTGTACGTAACAAATCCGTGGATCCATCAGAATTATTATTTAAATTTTGAATATTGGTAGTTTATCGAATTATATTATTTAAAAAAAAGAACAACACAAAACGATAACAAAAAATAAAAGATCCTAAAATTAGACAAAAATGGTGAAGAGCATTGTGATTAAAAGGTTACATAGCTCAGGCTCACAGCCATATTTATATTTTTGTGGGTATGTTTGGTGCCTTTGACAGTAGATGCAACTTCCACATTTATATTCATATTCAAATTCCAACCAACCAAGAGCTGCCACAGCATTATTTGGCCTGTTGACGCTGCTGAGGTTGTGGAGAATAATATTGTCTCCTACTAATTCTATGGAGCGGCACACAGCTCATGGTATGACTTTCTGTGTATTAAGCATAGATTCAGAAATTTGTTTGGAGTGCTAGATTGTCTAGCAGATTTAGTTGATTATTTTCCTTTGATATCTCTAGCTGTAATTTAGATGTGCTACCTGAGGATATTATGGGTATGCTTGTGGCAAATATCTTGGAGTTCTAAGATGTAAATGGGAGGCTTTTTGTGCTTAATGCAGATCGATAATCATTAAAAAATAAAAAAACTGCCAATAATATATTATTACCAAAAAATAAAAGAGCTGCCACTAATAGCTACACACTAAACAAAAGCTGCCACCAACTGCTTTTAAAAGCCATACTTTGGTGGATTTAGTACACAAACAAAATAATGTATAAAAAAATTCTTTTTATTTTTTATTTTTTTGTCTTTCTAACTAGGATCTAGCAACAACAACAAAAAAAAAAATTGGCAACAAAGGTGACTTGCAAATGACCATCACAGAAAGTTTATGACCACATGAAATAAGCGAAAAGTAAAATATTTGGGTCTGGGAAGTCTTGCACACCAAATTACAAAAAAAATCATTGTTTTTTTCATACAGTGACAGATTTGAAACGATTTTAAAAACGTACAGAAATTTGAGTAATGGCCCCAAGAAAAAAACAATGGGTTTTCCACCAATTCACATCAATTATGAGCACGAGAAAAAAGAACAAGCAATCTTCCAGCCAAGCTAGAATAGCTACACTTGAATTGAAATTGGGACCAATGGCAAAGGTCGAAAGGTACTTCACCGTACTGACGCTTTGAAATGCACATATATTGGATCCACAGTCACATACCAAGTTTAACCGAACACATTATTTACCGGCAACTTCTCGAACCAAATCATACAACACTCTTCCACAGCTACAGTTTCACAATGGGGAGGGATAACGATTCAAGTCTAAGTCATACTAACCTCGCCTAAGTTACATAGGAATAATCATATAACGATTCGACAGTCTGAAAATTCAACTTTCCAAAACAAAAGCTTTAACACGCAAAGAATATTATCATCCAATGATTTGTCTCAAACACTTACAAAAATTGGAAAAAAATCAAAACCCATCAAGCATTGAAAGCGTAAATTGCATCAAATATGGTTTAATCCGTAAGTTGAAAAATGCGTAAGAAACTAAATCAACCCAGAAGGGGTTTAGCTACAAAGCTCAATATCCAAAACAAAATACACCGCATAAATTTAGAGCAAAATTATGTTTAACCTCATGGACTAAAATTCGTAGTAATTTTAACCCTTGAAAAATCCAAATGAAAAAAAAAAAAAATCTAAAGCAAAGGCATTTGACAAACTTAATTTTAGTCCAACCAATAAAAACGACAAAGAAAATTGTTCTCTTAACGGTAGGATTTCTGGAACCTAGCTCTGGCTCCACGACCACCGAACTTCTTGGGCTCACAGCGCCTGGGGTCAGCGACAAGGAGTGTCCTGTCGTACCTGACGAGGATATCCTTAATCTCTTTTTTGCTCTGTTCGTCCACGTATTTCTGGTAGAAAGCAACCAAAGCCTTAGCGATGCTCTGCCTGATGGCGTAGATCTGGGAGGTATGCCCACCACCCTTCACGCGGATCCTCATGTCGACGCCGGCGAAACGCTGCCGTCCCAACAGAAGGATGGGTTCGTAGGCTTTGAACCGTAGTATCTCCGGCTCCACCAGCTCGATAGGACAGCCGTTGATCTTGATCAGACCGCGACCGCGCTTGCAGTACGTCACCGCTACAGCTGTCTTCTTCCGGCCGAAGCACTGCACCGATTCTATCGGGGCCGCCATTTTTTTCTTTTTTTTGGGGGTTTGTGTTAGAACTCTTTGAGAGGCTTTTGGTCGGTCTGCGTATAGAACGCTTATACGTTAATGGGTTCAGACTTCGGAGGCTAGAGAGAAGAAGAAAAAGGAAAAAAATGAAGATATATGAGACTTTAGGGAGGCTTTTAGGGTTTCTGGATAGATGGACGGCTGTGATGATTTGCAGACGTAAAATTAGATGATCATTGGCTGTGATTATTATAATACAGCCAAAAATATTGAAAAAAATCGTTACTTATTATTACAATATGGTGATTAAGTAACGAGTTAAATTGTTGAAAAAAACTTTAGTAGATTAATTAAATTTTCAAATCAAATCAATTAATACATTTGGTCATGAAAGATGCAAGAATATATATAACTAAAATTATTACAGCTTGTTAGATCTCAGTTACAAGACAAACTCCTCCATCATCTAACAGTTAATTTCTCACATATTCTATCTCTTTACATAGATTTTTTACTCTAATAACTAATTTATAGAAAAAATGAAACACAATTGGTTATTTTAAAAGAATACAATACAATTAAGTACACTACAAAAATTAAGCACAATTCTCAAACCGTTACCTATACTATGGTTCAACGATTGCTCATTATTGATGGAGGCATCAGGGCCTCCACTTATCTTTGTCTTAGCATATAAGTTACAGCATTCAAATTGAAAATTCCCGTTTTACTTGAGGAAAAATTCACCAAATGAAATAATAAACAAATAAACAAATAAAACCTCCAATGTCCACGCATATTTAAGTTCAATTCTTAAATATAGTATATACTAATTGTCAATATAAACATCTAACTACAAAATCACATGATTTATTTATTCAAAATTAAATGAAGCAAATCAGCCAATAGGCAATTTAATATAACAATAACAAAAATAAATCATAAACTAAACTACAGCATGAACTATAACTCTTTTTGGTCACATACAAAATGTATGAATGAAAAAAGAAAAAAAAATAGAAAGCGAGACAAATATCACTATCAAAACTACAAAATTCACAAGAATTCAAAAAATTTATACTTTATCATTTTTAACTTACCTTTTTGTTTTTACAATATTCGTTAAAATAACACATAACAAAATCCATTGCTATTATAATTTTAACACTGAAAAGTATTTTCAAGAATATCAAAAAAAATAAAGACAAATCATAATAACATTAGAAAATAAAGCCAAACTCTTTATTTTCTCAGCCTTTCATTTTCCTATTCCATACATAAAATTTTGTGTTATAGTTTATTTGTAGCTTGTTAGTATAGCCAATCAAATAGATAAACTCCAATTGTAGAACATGTTAAAACCCTGCACCATTTAGAAATAAAAAATAGCCAGTAAAAAAAAAACCTAAAAAATAAGATAAAAAATAAAGAGAATAAAAAACAAAATGATAATATATATTCTACATCTCTCATACATGAGTTTGTCAAAGCTGAAACTTCTTTCCAAAAGCCATGTCTTCGAATCCAACACAAAAATTATCTTAAGCTAAAGAGAAAAAACAAAATTAAACATTTACCTGCGATAATTTTCTCTCAGAACATTACAAACATATGTAGAGAGATATGTTTTTTTTCTTTCTTTATGAATAGATGTAGAGATGGAGTAAAATATACTATTAAAAACATTTTAAAACAAAAATGAAAATAGCAACTAGTATCCACCTGAAAACTTTTTAGATCCAGATTGTTTTCTCAATTTTATTCTTTCATTTCAGATGATGATTACTATTACTTCTTTGATTTCTCGTTCTTCTCTAGCAATGCAAAAAATCTTTTGATCCAAATTGAATACGTAGCATAATAACCCATCACATTAAACAATAACAAAAAAAAATGAAAGAAAAACTTATCAAATAGACAAAACCTAAAAAATTTAGAATCTTATCTATAGGATGTATATATATTTGATCTTTTCCTAAGCAGATTGTAAATTAACCAATGGAATAAAAGAAAAATTACTTTTTTTCTCATACAAATCTAAAATTGTTTGTTTGCTTTCTCAAATTTTTTTTCGTACTGAAACAGTCCCTCAATTTTTTTGCTTGAACGATGGTGTATCGTTTCAGCTGTATTATCACAAACAATTAAAAAACACGTAACAAAAAAATCTTTAATTGAAAAAGTTAGGATTTTCATAAAATAAAATGCCAAAAGAAAAATAAGATTTAAAAAACTGAGAGAGAAAAAACAAAAAAATTGCAAATTTGTTATGCTTCAAAGGTGAAACAAACCCACTATCATAACCACAAAATCCAAAACAAACCCACAAATGCCCAAACAAATTGATCAAGAAAAAAAAAATGAATATTTTCTTACCATATGAGTGATCTATCTTCCTCCTTTTTGAATATTTGATTAATAGAGTAGAAAATAAAAATGAAAAGAATTAAAATGTGTAAGAAAATTATGATATATAAATGAAAAAAATTAACAATAATGAATTTATTCCATCCACAAGACTTGAACCCGAGACTTTGTTTAAGAGAGAAATATGTCTAACCATCCATCCCAGCTTGCATTGATAACAATAATGTTCATTTTGCTATGTAGAGAAAAAAAAAACTATAGACGATGAAAAAAGACGGAAACCCATTTGGCTCCCTATTGTCATTTATAATATATAAGATATGGTTAAATTTATGTTTGAATCATATTTTATTTTATCAATTTTTGATTCACATCAAATATTAAAATTTAAAATTTAATTAGTATTTAAATGTAAATTTATTAACACACTAAAATTGTATTTGAAAAAATGAATTTTGTCGAGACATGATAAATTTTATATATGTTTTTTAATCTTGGCTTTTGAAGCGATTTAAAACTTGAAAAAAAAAATGATTCTAAAACTATCATATCAAATGATAAAGAATCATTGATAAATACTTTCAGTAACGGTTTATATTTAAAAAATAAATTTTATAATAAATTGATTGTTTTTTATTGTTAGTGGTAGGGGTAAGTCTGGCGACATATCGTGTTGAATTATGTTCGTGTCGTTTCTTATTCGTGTCAAATTTTAGTCACCCGAACTCAACCCGTTAACCATTCGTGTTGAACCGTGTTAGTACCATGTCGTTCGGTATTCGTGCCGTGTTTAATTCGTATCTACTAAGCCTAAATACATATTCAAATTATATGCTAAATATCTTAAAAAAAATATATCAACATACTAAAATTTAACATAATTAATAAATATGAATTTAAAATAAGTAAAATATTACAAATTAAAGCTATATTAAATATTTATCGTGGCTAATACAACAAAATATGCATTATAATTATCAATTTAAAAATATTCAAAATATTATAAATCAAACTAAAATTGTACATTCAATATAAGTAATAAAAAAGATAGAATCTAAAACAAAATATCAATATATAAATATATATAAAAATTGTCATTTTTCAATGAAATAAAATATGAATCTATAGTTTCATAAAAAAAAATAAAAAGCAATGTAAAAAGTTAGCTATAAAGAATTAATTAAATTAATATTTTTTTTTTTATCGTGACGTATCATGTTAACATGTTCCAACCCATTATTTTTATCGTATTTTATCGTGTGATACTGATATCAATCCGATTTGATATCGCAGATCTAAATCCGTAAATTACCGTGTAACATTTTGCCAAACGTAGATAAGGGTAGGCACGGTCTGATTTGGGCAGTTTTTCTGTAACAATTTAAACAAAATCATAGTTGACAGTTTAGTATAGTAGCAAATTAAACCAAGCCATCAGAACTACTGAAACCAAATTAAACTATTCATAAACGGTTTTATTTAGTTCGATTGAGCAGTTTAGACATCGGCCCATTTATTATTGTTGCAGCCTTGCATGCTTGCAATCCATTTCTCTTTGCACTTTTATTTATATCATAAATTATAAATCAACTAAAAGTTAAACAACATAGTTATTAATCAATTTAATTATTCATCTAAATATTATAGTCTCAACTCCAATTAAAACATAAACCAATGATCCATCATTTAATTCTATAGTACAAATTTAATTTGATAATATAGTACAAACTAATTTCAAAATTACAATATTAAATTAAATTTAAAATTATTATAATTTAAAATTTAAATTAAAAATATTAAAATTCATACTAAAAAATTGTACCAACCTTATCAAACATAAAAATATATTTATTATTAATAATAAAATATATTAAAATATATTATATATAAATAGGAACTTCGGATTGATTCAAAACACTTTAACACAAAATCATATAAAATCATCCTATCCCATGGAGGCGAGATCTTCAACTTGGGATCAAGGTGATTTTTTATATCGTGCAAAGAGCTATAACAGTCAGTTGTAATAGGCAAGTAGGGTTTTGTAAGCAGTTGGCAAATTTTAAATTAATTCAATGAGTAACAAGGTAATATTCTAATCAAAGCTGTAATAGTCAGTTCACCAAAAAAAAAAAAAAAAAAGTAATAGTCAGAATTTCCATTTTCTAAACTGGAAAATCAAATATAGCTAGCAAAAACCAAAGTTTTTTAAGTGAGGTATTGGCCTCTATCTTACCATTAATAGTAGTATAGGACTAGTCTACTATGTTTACTTGTTCACGCATTATTCCATGGTTTACATAAGCATAAAAGGAAATTCAAAGGTGGGATTTTTACATAACCCAAATGCAAATTCCTTGAACATTCAGTATTAATAAAGGAAATTTCATTCATCCAATTTGAATTCTAGAAGACAATACTTAGGAAAGAAGTTTGAAAAAGACTTCCAACTTTTTTTCTAACTTTTTTTTCTCATATTTAGACAAGAAAAGAAGCCAAGCGTTTGATCAGGTTCTTAGCATTCTCAGTATCAAGTTTCAGTATATTGAAACCATGATTCTCACCTTCCACTTCAACCAGCTCCAATTCTCCTTGCCACCCACTTTCCCTCACTGCATTACAGTACCAAATTCCTCTGTCTCTCAGCTCATCTGCACCCCCAACAGATACAAAAAGCCTCGAGATTCCAAGCCCAGCAAGGCTCGGAGCACCAGCACCTAATGGATTCAGCATCGGATTATCCACACCCCCAGGAGCTGAAGGATAAACAAAGTTCCAAATCACATATGAAAATGTCTTCTCAAATCCTTCGACTGGTTCCGACCCAATTGGCTTCGAACTATAAAAGTAAGGAAGACAAAGAAAAGCACCCAGAATTTTCACTCCACTAGGCAATCTCTCAGTCCCGGCTCGAATAGCGATGTTATGGGCTATATTAGCACCAGTGCTATCACCCCCAATGTAAAGCCTATCAAAATCGCCATGGCTGGTCAACCACGGCTCTTTATCGATTCCAATTTCCTCGTTCAAATGCGAAGCTGCCCAATTAAGAGCGACCCAGCAATCTTCGTAAGCAGTTGGAAGTGGGTTTTCTGGGGCGAGCCTGTATTCAACAGAGACAGCCACAATTTTGGCTTTGGAAACCAAATGATTGAGGTAGCGATGGGTTAAGATGGAGAAGGAAGACTCGACGCAGAACCCACCGCCGTGGAAGTAAATCAAAATGGGAAGATTTTGGTTGTGATTGAAAGTGAGATCTGGGAGGTAAAGGCGAGCAGAAATTTTTTGGTTGAGTGAGATGGTGATGTCTTTGGAAGAGACTCGGGTTTCAGAGTCGCGAGGAGATGGAGGAACAGTGGGAATGTTGAGGAGGCGTTCGACGGTGCCGTCTTTGTAGACCCGGATGTAGGGAAGAATCTCTGTGGCAATTTCTTTGGACGCGGAAGCCATTGGAGGAGAGAGAAGCTTGTGCTTGCTTTGTGGTTGAGCTATGGAGGAAGAAGATGAATGAGAATGAGAAATTTTGTAGACAAGTGGATTATAGTGTTGTTGGGCTAGAAATGTGAAAGTAGAAGAAGGATGAGAATGAGATTTTTTATAAAGGAGTGTTTGGTTACTAGTTGTCAAGCAACGGCAACAAATACTGGCTACCATTGCTGTTTGCTGTTTGCTTTTTGTTTGTCCTTGCGCCTCAATTTTTCAGGAATATATCAGTCTACCTTCCGAACGGGTTTATTATCCTATAAACTGAAAAATTAAAATAAATTTTCTTTTTTAGAAAAAAAATAGTGGAATTTTGGGTAGACCCAAGTGGAAACCATGAATGGGCTTTAAGCCTGAAACTGTTCCATCATGTTACTGCGTTTGGTATGTTGGCCCTTTCTTCAATGTTCACTTGCTTTTGGAGAATTAATCAGCCAAGCTTTTGATCAAATTCATGGCAAATTTTTTATTTTTTTTTAACCTTTTTTGATATTAAAGATGTGGGATTGACATTAGAAATTATTATCCGAAAAAACAATGACTTTGCAAACAAAACTTTAAAATATTTTGATGTCCTGGTATGCTCATAACCGACAACCCACAAAACTCAAATATTCTTTCCGTATAAATGAAGTTGGTGCTTTTGGAACCGCAGGATTGACATTTCGGATAATTTATCATCAGTAAAAGTAATGCTGATGGCTACATGTTTTTCTACTTCTTCCATATTGATTTTGAAAACTTCGCAATTAGGAATTAAGGTTTAAGATGCTTTACACCACCATGAAAGCCTTCCTTGCCCATTCAAGCCCATGCCTATATAATATTTATTATAATATGGACAATGTATGTCGGCTCTCCTGCAGGCAGTGGCAGCAGGGTATATATCATATATGTTCAGAAGCTTTAGCCTATAATCTACAGTTTATAGAGATATGAAGCAACAACACGTTTGACTTCCATGCACTTGAACTCATTGGTTGGAATCAGCTGAGTCTTCACATTTGCGTGTATGGGAGTTGAAGTTCGAGTCTTGGTAGCTCCATTTGGACTCAAGTGCTCTTCTCCGCTGTTACTGTACGAGGGAAAAAGACTTTCCAGTGACTTGCCTTCAATGTATACTCCCACTGAGTTGAAAAAACATCTAAATTTGATCTACCTACTAAATAACTTCTGGACTTATAACTCCACTGAAAGTAAGTCTTTTTTTTATTAAAAAAAAAAACACCTTTGACTTCCACTGTAAGATATAAGACAGTAATCTATTAAATATTATTTGTTGGTGGACGAAACTTCCATTCCAAATTCTAATAATAATATATGTATATATATGCAGACTATTTTAATATAATTGAGGCAGTCAAAAAGTGCAGTTCCAATGCAGGGAGTTACAGATGGGGAAAGTAAAAGGTCAAAATATCAATTAAACATACGAACTTGGAAGCTGCAATGAAAAAGTTTATAAATAAAAACTATACATCCCTTCTTTTCTTATGAGTACTGAGGGAGGTTTTTCAAGTAAAAAGTTTCAATATTATTCATAATTATCTATCCCATAACAAAACTATTTTTCACAAACCAGCCAAAAAAAAGATCTACAATACTATATATCCTGCTCAACAGGAACTTGTTCTGCTCTTATGGCTATAATCACTCTGAGATAAGTTTGATTTTTCTTCCATGGAGAATTTCAGATAGGATGCGATTGTAAAACACAGCTTTCACTTTTCAGCCAAAAAAAAAAAACCCAACCAGGAAAAGCACTAAAAAACAAACATTAACTAACAGAGAAAAAGTACACAAAAAGAAAAAGAAGAAGAAAATTAATCACTTTTTGGAGAGAAAATCAGCCAAGCGTTTGATCAATCTATTTGCATTCTCAGTCCCAGGTGTTCCAATATGAAAAGCATGATCTTCTCCTTCAATTTCGATAAGCTCCACTTCTCCTTTCCATCCAGATTTCTTCACAGCTTCACAGTACCAAACCCCTCTATCTCTCAGCCAATCCTTCTCTGCCACGCTCACCAACAATCTACAGCATCCAAGTCCTTCTAAACTCGGTGCTAATTCAGGAACTACAGGATTTATCATCGGATTATCAATCCCTCCAGGAGCATTTGGGTATACAATGTTCCAAACCAAATGAGGAATACTCTGTTCAGATCCAGTAGGTTTAGAACCCCAGAAATATGGATGCGTAAGCAGAGCTCCTAAGATCTCTACCCCACCACTCAAGCTTTCTTTGCCTGCTCGCATTGCTATGTTATGAACAATGTTAGCTCCTGCACTGTCACCCCCAATAAAAACTCGTTCAAAATCACCATGACTGCTCAACCAAGGCTCTTCAATGGTAGAGTTATTGTCTTTGCTTGAGAAGCAAGAAACCCATTGGAGAGCAGCCCAGCTATCTTCGTAAGCAGCAGGAAGTGGATTCTCCGGAGCTAACCTGTACTCCACAGAAACAGCAACAACTTTGGCTTGAGAAACCAAGCTATTGAGAAACCTATGGTGGTCGGCTGAGAAAGCTGATTCGAAGAGAAAACCTCCACCGTGATAGTAAACCAAGATTGGGATTTTGATGTCGGATTCGGATTCGTTGAGTTTGGGAAGAAAAAGCCTTGCTCTGATTAAAGGGTTTTGAGAAATGGTAATATCTTTTGAGGAAACTCCGGTTGCTGGATCTTTCATTGATGGAGGAACAAAAGGCGAACCTGATAGTCTTTCAACTGATCCATCTTTGTAGACTCTAACAAATGGAAGAAACTCTGTTTCTAATTCTTTGGCAACATTGGACTCCATTTTTGGGATCGTTTCTTGAGATATCGAACTGCAAATTAAGAAGTAGATGGCGAGAAGATCTTGATCTGTGAAGGAGTTGATATGAAAACCAAATGGTTTTCTTTTTGTTGGAAAAAAAAAAAAACAAAAAGAGTCCAGCTTGACGACTATCTGTGTAGACGATCCGCCATTATTGCTTCAAGATGTGAAGGTTGCCTGTTTAGCCTAAAAGTTGTAAGCGTTTTAGACTAAAAAACTAATGGGCGGCCATCCTGCCTTGCGTCATTGAAAGAAACCGACTCGATGCGACGGCTTATTATATAATCAACTGCCAAAAAAGCAAGAGATTAAAAAATTCGAGATTTTTTGTATGGAAGAAAAGGTTCCACTATGCCAACTAACAAGAGATTTTTTAAATTTATTTACCAAAAATAAAAGGACTTTTAAACTTTTTTTTTTAATTATTTCTAATGTTTATTTCATGATCTTTTATAGTTTTTTTATTATACCAATTCATGTTCTGTTGGGAGTGGCATATAATAAAAAAACAATTCTAACATGACAACTCGTCAAAAAGAAAAAAAGAAAAATAACAAACAAAACTAAACTACACTAAATTAACATGACAAATAATATAACAATTTTTAATTGGTTTATTATTGGATTTTACTCATTCATCATATTTAAAGATTCACTAGTTCATTTATATGTTATATGAATTTTTCAACACTTTGTTTGATAAGCAATTTCATGTCCCTACTGCTATTGATGATAAAAAAAATTAAAAAGTTAAATGGTCGTCAAAAAGATACTAAATTATTCTACCAATGTATTACCAAAAAATAAATAAAAAAATAAAAAACTTCTTAACTGTGATAATATTAAATAGGACTAATCACATTTTACGTGATTTCCAATAAATGAAAACGAAGTGTGTGATATGGGTGTCAAAATACACCTCACTGTAATAAATCTATAAATATTTATGTTAATATGAATAAATAACTTGCAGACGATTGTCTGCTGTATTCTATTAGAGACACTGGTCAATTGTGGGCGATGAGGTTACAAGTTACAACTGCTTGTTTGGATTTTTTGAATTGCAATTTCGATCTGGGGAATATGAATATAAACTAATTGCTTTAGTTCCTAAAGTGAAGAAACCGTCTTTGGTGACAGATGGACTTTTAAGCAGTTTCAAGGGAAGGCATCGTTTCTTCTTTTGCGGGTTTGTGTTGCTGGGCAAAGTCTAAGCTACCGAAATTTGAGGGACAACGGTTTGCTATTGTGGCATGGGCTGTATGGAATGGTATAAATACTGCAGTACATGGTAGTTTCCGATGCTTCTCTTTTACCTGGAATACCATGATATGCTATTGCTGGCTGATTCTTGTAACGTTGTTGTTTCTTGAATGAATGTATACCTTTTATCCCAAAAAAACAAAACAAAACAAAAAACAAAAACAAAAAGAATGGTCAACCGTAGTAACCCGGCATGTTTTTACTTTTTAGCAATTAAATAAATAGCGCACATGTACATGACGCGGACTAAACTCATTATTCGTCCTTCAAAGTATTCCAATTTTTCCATTCGTGAAATTAAGTATTTAATTTCATGAAAGCTTTTTTAATCTAAATGAACCACCTGTATTTGTAGCAATGATCTAGCAATAAAAACACAAAAAATACAATTTTAGATCCTGAATTTGATCACGACTATGTAAACGTCGTAGCTATAGTCTCCCTCTTTGTTTCGATTTTCTAATTAAGCGTCCAGTGCTATTGACAGCCAGGTAAACTCGGAGAAAATGAAGCGTCCAGTGCTCTATTTCGTTTCCCTCTCTCCATCTAGATAGCAATCCAAAAGGTGGAAATGCCCTTAAAAGAACCTATCATGGACATGGAACATGCACAAATGTGTTTACAAACAACATTATACAAGCAACAACAACATTCTGGAATCAGAATTGAATTCATAACGAGTCAAACTACAATCAACGAATTAGAATCTTCAACTGGATCCAGAACAGGAACATTATCTTCTACGGCTTTCTGTACAACATCATATTTGGTTAGAGCTCAAGAATAAGGGGCAGCAATCTATGGCCGCAAGCTATGTGGGTTGTTAGGCTTAGTAAGTGCTTTAGCAAAGTAATTGCGGATCTCCGGTAATATTCGCTGGATCAGTTGAGAATGCCTGCAACAGCAGAATTCCAGCACATGAAAACAGATTCGAATTATCACTCACCTAATATTGCAAGCCAACCTCAAAGAAAATGACCACATGATGTGACACAATTTCTTTAACATCTTAAATATCTTTTAGCAAAAAGTAAACAAGATTATTTCACACGGCAAAACATAGATTTGAAAAAGAAAAAAAAAAAAATTCAACATAGAGCTCTGGTTAAGCATATACCCTGGCCTAGCACTCAATTTTTCGAACTGCTCCAGGATAAACAAAATGCATGTGTGCCTCAAGGACATAGCATTGAAGGCTTCCGAAAGTTCATACATGCTCGAAACATTTTCCAGTGATATATCCTGAATTAAATGCAAAAGGTTAATAAGCAACCCATTTTGCAGAACCCAGCGAGAGAGAGAGAGAGAGATTTTCTCAGCATACCTGTGCAATTGTGTACTCACAGTGTCGCTTAAGCCCCTCCAAGAGATATTGATCAGCAGCTCTAAGAAGATCTTGAGCAATATCTGGTGTAATATCTGTTGATCCAGTGTAGATGAATCTGCACAAAATTAAATTTAGTGATTTAAACAGCTCCTACAGACAATTTTATGGAAACAGAAAACCACAGAATTCACTGAACCTCATCATCAACTCAAAGACCTCCCATCTAATATTTGGAATCTCTATGTCCCTTGCATCTTTCTCCTGTAATTTATACCAATGCTATAGTTAGTCGTGACCATTCCACAAAGAAAGAAATAACATTGTATTCCTTTGATTCTACCATGTGCACTTTGTTTTAATCTATAGATAAGACTGTAGACACTAGTACAAAATTATGGATTATATCTAATCTCACTAGTGAAACCCTAAGGCCTGAAGTTCCAGCCCTTTTTGCTGAAAAAATACTCATGTTAACCATACTATCTCAATTCCCAACATCCCAACCACAAACATTCAAAATCAAAACAAATACAAAAGTGGAAAACATAGTAAATGGTGGATAGTAAAGCTCACCCGGTAACCACCATCAAACATTGCACGAAATGCATCTGAAGAAGCAAGTAAGCAGATTCTATGAGCATAGAACCGTCTACCTGCAATAGAAAAGTAGACGCAATAAATGTTAAAGGAGGTCAATCATGCTAATAACTGCAATCACGTGTCTAATATTTCTTTATAACTAGTAAAATATCTTAAGCATTCAAACTTATACCTTCAACTAGAAATGTAACATCAGACAGTGTATGATTATTTACATACTGCTCCCCTAGATAAACCTGCAAGAAGACTAGTCTGTCATCAAGGGCACTATACACCAACTGCAAAGTCAATGGACTGAACTATTCCCAAAGTTCTGAAACAAAAACTAATTGATAAGAACTAAGAGTGAAATTCTGGAGGTGTTACTTCTCCATATTGTTACCTGTGGTGTAGGAGATGGAGGAGCTGCATCAACAGGAGAAAGAGTCGTGGCTTTGTTTGCCAACTTGAACAGTGCCACAGCACCATCAAGTTGCTGCTTAAGGCTGCTAGAACCAAGAAGCATAAGAAGCAACTCCAACCCTGCATCATAGTAGGGTATAATCATTAACTCAAACCAGCATGGACATACAAATAAGATGATTTTCAATCCACAAAAAACAAGTTAACAAGAGGAAAAAAACAGAGTGTAACATGCCATTGTTATCAATGAATATTGTTCTTTGATCATCTGGTGAACAAAGATGTGCAAGAGCCAAAGCAACTCGTCTTTGGACAGCCTTCTCCCCCACACGCATCAAATATAATAAATGGTTCAAAACCTACACATAGAAAGGATTAGAATCTCATGCAATTTTTCAACAAAATTTAGGGACCATAACACCAAGTAGTACAACCAGCTATATATATCAGCGCCACTTTTTCTCTTTTCTCTAAATAATTTAAAATGCATCCATAAAAATAAATAAATAAAAACAACAAAATTTTTGAAGATACTCACTCTTCTATGAATCTTTTCCTCTAACCTCTTCAATGTCTTGGCTACACAATCTTTGGTTGCCTGGAAATACATTCAACCAGTATGCAATGATGTCATGCACTCTCAGATATTTGACACTAGCAACATAAGATACTTAGACAATCAAAAAATGATATCCAGTTTCAAAAATAAAATGAAAGGCATACCTGTACTATAAACTCCCCATCTTGCAGCTTCTGGACACCTCCAACCCTAATAAAATCGGATACATTATCCTAAGGAAAAAGTAAATAAGCACAATAAAACTTCATCAATATGGTGTTAAACATCAATCTGTTGAACCAAGTTAAGGACTTCATCTCTTAATTTCAAAAAAGTTGATAAATATTACCTCGTTATCTGCAAGGCCATAAAGAGCAAATGCAGCATTATGCTGCAGAGACCCATTTTTAGAATCAAGAAGCTTCAGTAATGGCACCAAACCACCATTATGAGCAATACCAGCTTGGTTGTGCACGTCCTGAAATTAAGATTCTTATCAAGCCAACAATCACTTGCTATTTGGCAATTACTGAACTATCATAATAAAAACAACTATATACAGTAGCGTTTAACAAACAAAAAAAGGGAAGCAAGAATATTCACCGATGTGCAGTCAAAAGTCACTTTGAATACTAAATATTATATGTGAATATCGCTGTAAATAAAGAAACCAATAAATACAAAGAGAAAGAGAGGAACCTGTGCCAGTCTCCCCAATGCAAAGGCTGACATCTCTCTCAATTGTACATCTGGGGACTGAAGCATCTCAATTAAAGGTCGGACAGCACCTCTTTGCACAATGTGAACCTGCCACATCACACCATATCAATAAGGGGGAAAAAAAAGGGGAAGAAAAACAAATAACATTTGATGAAGAAGAGAAGATAAAAGTAAACAACCAATTGCAAATTCACAATAAGTCCACAAACAAAAATTTATCTTCTGCTTTAACTAAGAGGACAGAAGGAAGTGAAAACTTTAAATCATAATACAGAAATTCCAAATTTAATAAAATTCAGAATCTAAATTATTTAGTTCATTTTTCTATACCTTTATTGTAACTAAAAGTAATGTAGGATTAGTAAAAATAAAGTAACCATAAATGGAAAATGACTAATCCACCTTGCAATCTGAATCAGTAGCGGCAAACTGTCCAAGTAACAAAGCTGCCTCTCTTTGGCTCTCAGAGCAGCAGGAACTGTTATCAGATGAACTTCAATTCCACATTATAATTCATGGACAGAAACAAGCAACTAAGAATGCCAATGCAGACAAAATTAAGTAACACATGGCCAGAGAATACCTAAGCAATCCAATGACAGGTTGTAGAGCTCCTGCAAGGAGAACTTCTTTCTTTATATTTGGTGATGAATGTACCAGATTTCCAATCACACCAACCTGAAATCCATGAAAAATCAGCTAATTCTGCAAGTAGAAAGAATGGCAGGCACCTAATACCCAATAGTACAAGCCCACGAACGCATAAAATAAATGCAGTGACAAACAATCCTACCGCTTCATAATGGATAGCAGCATCCTCAGATCGAAGCATTAAAATGAGGGTAGGAAGAGCATTGCATTCAACAATCTGCAAAGTCATGTGTATAAAATTTATTTCAAGTCCAAAGAAGAACCTTACAATATTCATATTTACAAAAAAAGATCTGCTACCTGATTCTTATTTTCATCATTTTTAAATGCCAGGGTTCGCAGAGCCCCAGCAGCTGCCCTTTGCACCTTTGTGTCGGTAAAATCAAGCAACTCCACTAGTGGTGGAATTCCACCTTCCATCCTGTATGCACGTCCAATTGATCATAAGAATGCTTCATGTCAAATTTAAAGTTGAGACACCACACAAAGAAACAAACCTGACACGGGTTTTGATGCTGCTATTCTCATGAGCAAGGTTAGTAATGGCATCTGCAGCTCTACGAATGACACTATTCACAGCACGAGAAATAGAACCATCCCTGTGCCTCTTTAATAGATTCACTAGATGAGACAAAGCACCCATGTCAACAATTAGCTGTTGATGCTCTGGCTGTCAAAAGATGATAAGAGGCAGCAGGTTCAGAAACTACATATAAAGTACATCCCTGAAAGATATCCTACAAGCTAACACAAACAAGCAAGCAAGGTCAAAAAGACAGAATATGGCAAACGACAACAAAATTAAGAAAATGTAACCATTTCCACTCATAGATTGTCATAAGCAGAAAGCTCATGAGACATACAGTAGCAATACAGAAACATCAAGGCATAAATCACACAAAACTACGCAAACCCCACTTCCATTAATACATTGAAGACAGAAACCTTAAAGGGATGCCAGTTACCCTATCCACCATTGTCGTAATAGATGTCAGGTGCACGCTTTTTACAGATTTAGCCCATCTTCAACAGCTTGAGAGCGGAACTTGGCTAATGCTCTCTCTGTCACCAAAGTTAAAATAACTAAACCAACATTACTGTGCTTAGCCTAAACTGTCTCACTAAGGTTAAGAGCAAAAAATCAACCCTATTACATTAAAGCATTGTTTATCATGGTAAACTAGTATTTGAATCCTATTACTTTACCTGAAATTAGTTATTGCTCCTGCCTGGTCACGTCATTTTGCTACCATTTAGAGTCACTAAGTTTTTCAAAATATGTAACTCAAAGACCTAAAAATAAAAAGATATCTAGGGATAACTATATCTTGTTTATTTAAAGTGGAAGTAGTCTAAATCGTATTGTACATGAAAAAAGAAAACAAATGGATGCAAACAATCAACATGCAGAAATGTTTTGCATGTACTTAACCACAAAACATATAACTTCCTTATAAAAATAAAAAATAAAAAAAAATTCCATTTGATCACCAACTTTTACAAAACCCCAACCAAGATAATAGTACAAATAGAATATTATTACTAATAGTAATACATGAATGCCATGGAACTTTCGTAACTGTCCTAACTTTTCATCCACAGTATCACAAATCGTAAAACTGCTAAAAATAAACTATTTGCCCATTAGTATCAGTGTATCACTAAAGGTTTCAATGCATGCTAAATATCAACTACTTTTACGGCAGTTGATCTTTATTAATTCGATCCTCGGATATCCTAACTGAAACTGAAAACTAACTACTGTAAGCTTAAAAAAGAGACAGTAATTGAACAAATATTAAGTGAAGTGAAACAAAATAAACAACCTTCACGGCTAGAAGCCCTAGAGCAAAAGCACTGCCCTTCTCGACCTCGTGCTCGTATGGTTTCGGAACAAGGTCACCTTCAGCGAAAGGCGGCGCTTGAAGATGCTTCACCAAAGCCGGAACTGCACCTCCTTCAACTATCACGTTCACTACCTCCTCTGCCCCCAACAAAAACAACGAAAAATATGTGTGTGTGTATATATTTACAAATCTTCTTTTGAAAAAAATAAACAGAATTCGATCGCACGATTAAGAACAGCATATAATCCCTAGAAAGTTCCAGAAATCAAAGGACCAAAATACGACGAGATCGGAGGGCGTTCTGGTAGTGATTATAGGCTTTACCGTTTTTAGCAAGTTCGGCGAGAACATGAGTGGCGCGCTTGGCCGAAGCTCGATCGGATTCGTCCCAAGAGAAGGTCGAGTTGAGGATATTAACCTGCGCACTAACCTCGGTCAGCAAAGCTTGCCTGGCATCGCCGGACGGCACAGAGATCTCTCGCTCCTCTTCGATTTCTTCTTCCAGTTTCCGCTTCTGCCCCTTCCTCTCCGCAGGCGAGCACTGATCTTGGTGCCTCTGTAGCTCCATGAAGAAAAGGAACAAAGACTCTCACAGAGAGAGAGAGAGAGAGAGAGAGAGGACTCACAGTCACAGAGCCTGATCCGAAATGAAAATATTTTTTGGGTTTGAATAGCTCTGGAAGAGATAGAAGACATAGAAGGGTAATCTTGGTAATATATATATATATATATATATATATATTTTCTTTCCCCGTGAACCGGCCACATAATTTGACTAAATTCGCCGGGTTTTCTAATTCTCTTAACGTGCGCTCCTGCCGGGAAAAAAGTGTAAAAAAAAATGGAGAAAACTATCTAACGTGCGCACGCTGGGCGTAAGAGTGTGAAGGTGGGACCTACAAACAACTTTTGGGGTCCACTTTTTAAAAAAAAACCAAATTAATTTGGTCTTTTTCAGATTAGAGGAGTGCATGCCAAGACTTTGTGGTCTACCATATTATATCATCATGGTAGCAACTAGCAAGTAAAGTTTAAGCCAACGTGGACCACTTAAATTCGGGGGAGCTGGATCTATAATCGGAATGACCCGAAAGAAACGGGTTGTTGTGAAAAATGAAGGCGACGTGTGTGGATTGGGATAGTGTCGTTAATTAATTAGCAATTTAGCACCAACCCGTACCAAAAAAGCAAGTGCAACCAAACAAGGGATTGAATGCACGTGAATGAATGAGACTATTTTGTGGATGTAATTGAGCACGGGGGTTGTTGATCATGGTCAATATGGGGTTCACAGGCGCTATCAACGGTGGATAGAAATCGGATTGGAAGGGTCCCACAATTTTGGCAACATCTGATTTGAATAAATTAATTTTAATTCGCAGGGGTTTTAGCTTTTGTCATTGTGCTTTCTTTTTGTGAACAAGCTTTTGTCACTGTGTGTGTGGGAAGTAAAAGAATTACGCAATCGAAGGAAGGAGGATTTTAGAGAATCCGATGATGATCCGTATTAAATAAAAGACATGGACTGTGGATGGCCCAGCTAAATAAAGCTTCGGGCTCCATGTTTTTTCGGTTGGTAGATTTGCGGGTCAAAATCAAACCCACCACTTCACTCTCCTTAGTAAGGATTTTTCGCACAGATGCTCTTCACTGGGTTTAGAAGAAAAAATACATTTATTCTCAATAATTAAAATTTTACTTATTTCATCTTTATTTTACTAGTAGAATTTCTTATATTATCTTTGTCTTCAATCTTATAATTTTCAAACCGATATCCACCCTTTCATTTTTTATTCTTTTTTTCATTCTTATTCTTTCTTTTTCTCAAAGACTTTAAAACTTAAATAATACAAAGTAAAATATTCATTTTGGTTTTAATTTTTGAGCTTGTGTTGAGCAATAGATAACATCATATTCAATTTCAAAAACTAAAAAAAAAAAAAATTATTACCATGCTAAATCGGTGTATACTAATATATTAAGCATGCTTGTATATCATAAATATGGTTGAAATTGAAAAAATCAAAAAAAAAAAAAAAAACCATGAACTCAAGATGTCTAGAAGTCGACAAGCCAGGAAAAAAATTATATACCTTTAAGTTTTGGAAAAAAAAATGTTTAAGACTTTGAGTTGGGGCTCCCGGCCTTAAGTGGTCGATCAATTTTAGAGAATCATTAGTTGAAAAAATTTCCGACTCATAGTTGAAATCTTCAACCTTAAAAGGTTGGGAAATTTTGTAGAGATCATTGCTTTGAAAATTCCCTAACTTGTAGTTAAGGCTTCAAGAAGTTGTAAAAAATTTCAAATAATGATTTTTTGAAAAAATTCATGATATGTTAAAGTCGGGAACCCTAACTCAAATTTGAGAATATTTTTACCTTACTTAGGACATAAAAGTTTTTTCCGTAGACTCCTAGTTGGGCCCCTGGATCTTAAGAGGTTGGAAATTTTTATCAGGTAGTATATTTGGGTTTTCTTCGACCTCGAGACATATACTGAATTTCATAGTTTTTTTATATTTTTCAATTTTAAATATATTTAAGGTATACACACGTATTTAATACTAAAAAAATAAAATTATATTGCTAGATTTTGGAGTTAAGTTTAATTTTATTTATTATTCAACACAACTTCGAAATTGATGATTTTTATTATATATTTAATTTTTAAAGTGTTTGAGAGAGTCAGCTAAAATGAGAATAGAAGGTAAAAGAAATAGTGGATAACATTTTGAAAAGATGAATGTTCTAAAATTGAAGACAAATATATTATGAGAAATTTCACTACTATGGTAAAAGAGGATATGCTCGAATTTTTAATTTTATCGAAGACTTGTTTTTTTTCCTTCACTTGGACCCAGCTAGGGCCCGTATAAAAAAATTCCATGGTAAATTAAAAATGCTTTCCAAGTTTAAGACCAATAAAAATAAAATAAAATTTTGCATAGTAAAATTATTTATTCCAAGAGGAGGATTCTGCACATTGAGCTATGTTTTGTTGGGGACGAATGAATTCAATTTGTTTGAATTGTTGCATAGTCTAGTGCAGTACAATTCTCTACTAATTTGCATCTTAAATTAACAGTAAAATCCATTGATTAAAAGGGAAAAGTTTTTTATGAATTACATATGGTAAACTTGTTTACTAGAACATATTAATAGGTACATAAAGGAAGAACAGTTGTCATTTAATCTTTGATGATTAAAAGATTACTGCACTCAATTTAAAGGAGATATATTGGTTTGGGAGTTTAATGAATTTTAAAAGAGTTAAATGATTTTAATAGAATTAAAAGATTTTAAAAGAATTTCATATAATCCATTAAAATCTTACATAGATTTTAATGGAGTTTGTAAGACTTTTATTACAAACTTTGATGGATTTTGATTGAATTCAAATGACTTTATAATTTTTTTTCCATATAATTAATATTTTGTAATTGAAACTATATTATAGCATGGTTTAACATTTATGATCAAAGTTTGACAAATAAACAAATATTA